>JASTWQ010000810.1:0-68883 GCA_035220615.1 Leptothorax acervorum
TTTATAAAATTGACTGTAATGACTGTAATGTGTCCTATATAGGACAAACATTAAGACACCTGGAAACTCGTGTGAAGGAACATCTTAGTGACATCAAAAAAGACGAAAGTAAGCACTCGGTAGTCAGCAAGCACCGATTGATGCACGGGCATGATTTTAAATGGTCCACTCCTGAAGTGTTGCATAGGGAGAGAAATGTGAGGAAGAGAGAAATAGCGGAGATGTTTTACATTAAAAAAACACACTAATACGATCAATCTCAAAAAAGACACGGAAAATCTGAATCCGTTATATGACCGAATTATAAGATCTACATAACTGTTTTTCTCTTCGTGCTTATGTTTTTCTTTCTGTGACCCACTCGCATAGCCTGTATTTTTAAATTAGTTCAACGCCGACCTTCGACTCGGATCGGCGACTCTACATTTCTTTGTGCCGAATATGTCTTTTTTCGGGCTACATTGCACGATTAATTAAGGAGGGATGCGGTTCCTTCACTTCGAAACTCGACAAAGTGTTAAAACTGCAAGAAAGTTTTTGTGCTCTATGAGCAGTTAATTTTTAATATGTGACAGGTATATATTGTTTTTTCTCCGCTCTTTGTTCCTTGTGCGTTTTATTTTTTCGTGTAACATAATTTCGTTGTTATAGCAAACTCTTGATAGGGACACAAAACCAGTGTCGAAACGTCGACTTAATGTAATACTACGATATTAAACGTCAGTTTGGTCAAATAATTCTTGTTGTCTTTTAATTATATCATACACAATTTTTTGGGTTTTTTCTGTACTTCCCTTCTGACCTAAAAACCAATATCCCACGGTTTGTTTTAATCTAATATTAGGCCACGTAATCATTGCAACTAAGGCAGTTCTCGCCTCAACTGGCTCGCGCGTGACTCCGTCGTCCACAACCCCTTTGAATTCATCTGCTGCTTTATCATAATGCATTTCAGGATTGAGACTAATCTCATCAAACAATACTGAGACAAACTTTATTTGAAACAGGAGCATTTTTAAATGACTCTTGAATCAAGGACAAAATCTGCTCGTTAAAACCTGGATTGACAGGGCATCTTTTCTGATATTCCCTAAGAGTTCTTTCAGTTGGCAAATATAGGATTTTTCTCAAGTATCGATATGCCTTTGGCGAAAGGTAGCAAATTGATAGTGCGATATCTTTTACAGTATCGTCGTATCTCCTTTGAAATTTCCCTATATTTGCCGACTTTAACTGAGTTGCAAATAGAGCATGAGCCTCTTTCGACAGAAATGGTTGAGATCTCTTTAATTAAAGATTCTATTATTATCCTATTCTTGATAGCTTTTATGGATTTTTTCTTTCTACTGTCTTTAAGGCGATTAATTCTACTGCGCAATACAGCTATAATTTTCTTTTGCTTATCAATAATCGCGGAACATTTTGACAGCTTTTCCTTGGCTAAAATCTCACGGTTAACTTGAATATCACATACTCCATTTAAAGTTGAAGTGGATTCTGGATCCGCAGTTGTATGATTCGTCGGAAACGTAAACGCATCAGGAACATAATGTGTTTCGGGCAGAGAAGACACTGAAGGCGTATTTGACGTTGGAGTTTCTAAGGCGTCTTGATTTTAAAAAGAATAAAAGGAATTTGAGGTCTTTAAAGGAATAAAAGGAATATAAAATATATTAGGAGGAAAATTCAAAAGAGAATGTTAATATGCAAATGGTGTAAACATTTATTTATTAAAATAGCATTTCTGGTTACGATTATTACTTGCATATGACAATTTATATAATTATTAAATCAATAAATGTAAACAAAAATAATACGTTTATTTATAATCATTAAAGTTATGAATATATTAATTACTTAGAAGACTCCTGGGTACTCGCCGCGGCCATGTTAGGTTGTAACCGGGCACGTTAGGTCACGCGTGACACAACTCATTCGTTAAACTACCGACATATATTCAAAGTTCGCGTAGCACGGTCGCCACTCGATTTTATCCACTAAATCGAGAAAGGTAAGTATACTATTAGCCGTATCTGTCGACTAATTCTCTCTTTTTTTCTTTTTTCTGTTTCAGGTGTTCCGGACTGCTGCTGCTGGCCGCTCTGCGTCTCGTCTCACGGATGGACCTCCTTCGTAGAAGCCGCTTACTACCAACTATGCTCTGGACCACTGGATCGTCACGGATGAAGCACCCACAGGATCGTCGTCGCAGAATCTCAGGTAAGTATCTCGTATACCGTATGCTTATAGCGTAAGCAATGTGCATTTACTCGCACTTAATTTCCGCAGGAATGGTGATTACGCATGAATCTCCCGCATGGAAGGTGACTCAGGATAGGCCACAGGATATCGTCGAATGATTTCTAACACTCGGTATATCACTTTAAATAACAATGTATTTATTCATGTTATTTCAGAATAAATGTTCAGTACAATGCGTTTCACAATGATTTTCTATCACTCGCGGTGTCACACTGTGATCGCTGGTTACAGTTTCGTGTGTATCGCGTTAAATCGTGAAAACTCGGATTAATTCGTTGTCCGACACTCCGCAACACGATAATCATCGGTGGTCGTGAGAATCTAGCATATTCTCCCGTATGACTGTTCTCGGTTTGATACACGGATATCAGAGTTCGAAGATCTATCACGAGTATCGATCGCGTTCACATATCACGAAAACTGACGGATATCGCTCCGGGCGCGGGATCATCGGTTGTCACGAGAACGCATATATTTGTCGCCACGTATATCTCTAAAACGTGTTGTCGCGTCGCGCTCTCCCGATAGACTCCTCGTTCGAACGATCATTCGCAACGGCGTACGTCCCCTCTCGGGCGGTTACCCCCACTCCGACTATTGCGTCAGCCATCACGTGATCGTCGTCTGTTCACAGCTGCGTATCGGACAAACAGGTCTGACAAACACGCAGGAATGTTGTTTTGTTCTCGCTGTTGTTTCTCGCTCGCTAGAGACGGCTCGCGAATACATGTCGAGAATATTATATATCACGAAATATCGCGATTTTACAAATTTCGCTCAGATACGGAATTATGCATGTATCCTAGGTTCCAGGCCACGGGTATCGCTCGCATATGACATTCATGCTCGATGCTACCGCATATATACATTTATATGACATTTTTGCAGCGGAGACGCGTGTGCCAGGATCTCGGCGCGCAATCATTCGATTCGCTTGGGATCTCGATAACGATGCTAATTGGCGTCCCGTAAGATGATGTGACATAATTAATTTTATCTCACACGAGTGTGCGTGGATCTATTGGGCACACATGACGGATTGACGCGAGATCGCGATATTGGGGCCCACCATGCTCCCGAAAATGCATCCGTAAGGGTCCTGTCCCTGTAGATGATGTCTGCGTCGATCTCGTGGCACATTCGACGGATCGACGCGGGATCGCGATGTCCGCGCTTACAATTACCTCAGAAACGCAACGGTATGGGTCCTGTCCCTGTGGATGACGTCTGCGTCGATCTCGGCGCATAGAGTTTGCAGGTCGACGGGACCTGGTGCGCTGCCCTCCCTAGGGGTCCACGAAGCGAACGCGCGCGATTGTTCCTGAGGAAGGTGTCCGTGCTGGGTGTTTCCGGCACCCAGGTCGGATCGCGGCGAAACTCGATATTCACCTTATTTAGGACCTCGGTAGGCCATCGCCGATGGTGGTTTGGCTGTACGAGGTCTGTGCTAGGATCTTGTGGCACAACGCTCAAAATTCTAATTTATCACCGTGGACGTCTTAGTTGACATCCCGAGAACACGTTCGTGAAGTTAGTTCGCCTGCATCAGGTCTGTGCCATGTTCTTACAGCACAGACGTCGGACTTGTGCGAACTCACCTTTAGGACGCTCGTCGGTGTTCGGTGAACACGTTAGTATCGCTCTTTGTCGGGGACGCGGTGCGTACCTCGGTGTCGCCGCACGCTCGCTCGACTACGCCGAGGACACGTGAAGCGCGTTCCTCGTGACTCGTATCACCACCTCGGATGATCCTCTCACCCGTATGATGGTCGTGCCCGACTCCCGGTGCACGATCATCCGTCGCGGATGTAACTCGCTTATTTGTGCATCAATCCCGCACGATTGTCGCTCTATGACGGCATTCCTCGCGAACCCTCAGTGTGACTCGAATTTCGTGCACGATGCACCATTATGTCTCGGATGCGCGATGACGCGTGTAATCGTTCACGCGGATGCGCGATAACGCTGAATCACGGGGTTGTTCCCCTTACGAACTAAACTTACTAACTATCGAGTAAATACATCTTAAACTTAAGCTTATTGCTAATGAATCGGCAAAGGGTAGGAAATTAGGCGCTTTACCTCTATATATATTTGTACTTTTTATATTTTATATTGCCACTATGGGCCTTTAATGAGAAAAACCGAAAATAAATAATTTATTCATAATAATAAAATAAACAGAGAATATATGAGCCAGGAAAATGGATAGGCTCGTGGCGCGCATAAATAAAATAAAAAACCAGACATAGATAGCTCTGGCTCGCTATATCTGCGCCAAAAACAAAATAAATAATGGAACGGGAGGTCGTGTGACACTTCCGCGGGCGTGGCTCCCAACGGAATCACTCCCTAGGAAGATATCCCGTTTGGCTGGCGAGCAGCGTCTCCACCGCGACCCTGCACTCCCTGGTCGTGGCAGATGCGACGCTGGACGAGCTGGTCCTCCCAGATGTCCGCTGGCTCGATCCTCCGGGCTGCGCCGTCGACGATGTAGCCACCGGCTGCAAGGTCATGACATCAAAGGCGAGACATGACACGCTGAGAATTCTTGCGTGCCATTTTCAAATAAAAAAATATTTGGATGGCCGAGTATATACCCAGGAACCTTAATGAATAATATATAATGCTACCAATGCTACCACAATTGCTATCATGTTCTTACCTGACACTAAAATTTGAACGTTTTCGTCGGTGTAGGTATGGATGACTCGTTCATCGGAATCTATCGAAGTCGGAGTCGGGGAGTCAAGACAACAGCTTTCGGTAACTGGAATCAGCTGTTCCGCTGAAATTTTGTATATGTGATAATATATTGATTTGCACAATTTTCCGATTTCACAGAATTAAATTATGGGAATACCTTCAGTGGAATTTTGATGTTCTTTTTCGATGTTCTGCACATTGCTCAATATAATTTCAGGTGGACCATTGAGTGACGGTACAGCCATCTTGTATAATAAAGGCCGCGGATAGGTTTTATAAATAAATTTCTTCTCAAAGTGATCAGCACAAATTCGTAAATGACTAGAATTCTGTGTTGATTGGGTAAACTCTCTCCACTTTTGACATCTACAAAACAATTGTATTGAAATGTAAAAATTAAAATGCAAACAAATTATTTTAATGGCTATTGGAAGCATGCCAATATTATTTTTATTTATTAGAATACCACCTAATTGAAGCGTGTATATATTGACTGCAAAAATATAAATTACCCCCAAAAATATAAGAAATCGCAGAAGCTCTAGTAGATTCGTTTATATCAAAATTTTAAATAAATAATTTTTAATAATAGTAATAATTATTATTATTTTATTTTCATTTTTCTTGTAACTTTATGAGAGCATTTGAGCACTTACATGGCAGGATCTTTTGGTGTCAGACGGAAGAAAGAGTGGCCTTTGTCTATTCTTGATGTTCTGTGACAACCCTTTACGTGGCATCGCACTCCCATTTTTAAAAATTTGTTTTTTTTTAAAGAAACTTTATTTATAAAACAATTTAACCAAATAAAGCTTCATTTCTCCTTCTTCTTCTTCTTCTTTTTATAAAATGACACTCGATTCCAAAATCGAAAAACTTTGCGACATTCATAGTACCGGTTCCAGTCCAGTAGAGGCCTCCAAAAGTCGTGTACGCTTCGCTTCCACTCTATCTAATCCTCTTTGGTCGCGTGAATATTCTCGTCCAAAACAGTTCATGGGTTAGGTAATGTCTTAAGATGCTAATACGGCTTTGTGATAGATTTAAAACGTTTTAAGATTGTACTTGAGACATTCTTAAAAATAAGATCCGACTATAAATATCAGCCCTAAAACACGACAAAAGTAAAATACACATTGAAGAAATTAGTTACTGAGACGATTTTGGTACTAAAATAATAATACTATAATAATGTACTTTTAAAATATACAAATACAAAATTATTTAATATCATCTTATTAAACGACAAATTTAAATTTTATCCTAATTGTATAGATATTTATTTTAAAGCCTGCGGCACACGATACGATTTTTCTATGCGAGTCATTTTGCTAGTAGTCATATGCAATTTCAAATATTGCGTGCCGTTTTACTAGTTGTGTGCAGCACGTACAGCAGCACGCAGCACACAACATTTCGAGTTGCATAGCCAATATGACTGATATGACTACTCTAGCAAAATAACTAGCATACAGTTGTTAGTAATAAAAATCGTATGGTGTGCCGCAGGCTATATTGAAGTTAATTACAAACAATTACTTACAGACTAGAGTTTCTAGTTATACAATGAGAAACGCAACCTCAAACATACAAGATGATTTGAAACAACCCTATTGTCCCGCAAATGCCAAATCCTGGCCAGTATTCATAGTCGGATCTTATTTCAAGACCGTCTTAAGTAATGTCTTAAGACTCTAATACGGCTCAGTGATAGGTTCATGACATGTTAAGATTGTACTTAAGATAATCTTAAATATCTTAAATATAAGATCCGACTATGAATACCGGTCCCTGACTCAATTCTAAAACGATTTTTCTTGTACCAAAATTTTCTCCAAAGCTTAGGGTTGCGTTCCGATATTCACCGCAAGTACTGAAAAAACAGTATCAATATAATAAAAAAGTGTACAAATTAGAAACTTGCACATTGCTTCATTGTCGCTTTTTGTCGCTCATAAAGTTTAATTTATTAATTAATCTATGAAAAGTTTGCCAATTTATATAACAGATTGGCTCTTCATGGACGAAACTTTATAAGCTAAACGAAAAGAACTTACACATTGCTTCCTTATTTTTTTCGCTCATAAAGTTTCCTTTATAAGGAATTTGCCAAATTATTAGCATATAATATTGGATTCCTCATAGAGAAAGCTTTATAAGCGAAAAAAATGATAAAAAATTGTGAGGATGTAATGTGCAAGTTTCTAATTTGTATACTTAAAAACTATGAGAAAGCAATGTGCAAGTTTCTACTTGCTCACTTAAAAACTATGACAAAGCAATGTACAAATTTCTACTTGCTTACTTAAAAACTATGACAAAGCAATGTGCAAGTTTCTACTAGCACACTTTAAAACTATGAGGAAGCAATGTGCAAGTTTCTACTTGCACACTTAAATCTATGAGGAAGCAATGTGCAAGATTCTACTTGCACACTTAAAAACTATGAGGAAGCAATGTGCAAGTTTCTACTTGCACACTTAAAAACTATGAGGAAGAAATGTGCAAGTTTCTACTTGCACACTTAAAAACTATGAGGAAGAAATGTGCAAGTTTCTACTTGCACACTTAAAAACTATGAGGAAGAAATGTGCAAGTTTCTACTTGCACACTAAAACTATGAGGAAGCAATGTGCAAAGTTTCTACTTGCACACTTAAAAACTATTAGATGTTATTGTCAATTTTAACCGTTTTCTTTTAAGTAAGGTTTTTGTAAATTTTAATTATGGTTTTATAAAAAACCAGTACTTTTCTGAAAATTTGATTGCTTCAAACTCTTAATAAAATCATAATTCTTTAAAACTCTCAAGCCATAATTTAAATCGACTGAACGAAAAAGTGTTTTGAAAACGTCTCGACAAGGGCTACAAAAATATGCAATAACGTGTAAACACTAAGTGAGTTGTTAGGATTGTGTTGCTAACCTAAGATAAATTTAGGAAATTAATTTCAATAATATTTAATTTTACATTTCAGTATTTTTAAGTTTATTAAATTCTTTTCAAAATGACATTATTTTTTTAATTCTGCACATAGACTTCCGGCAATTACACAAAACAATTGGCAAACTCAACTTCTCTTGCGGGGGGTGCAATTTTAAATATACAATAAAATTTGCACACTCTTTTAATATATTGTCAATATTTTTTATCTTGCAGTATTATACATAAATATTGGCAATTTTTTCTAATTCTATTGTATTCTTAGATCTTTTCTACCCCTATTTCATATATAATTCTTTAAGATTTGGTTGATCAGTTCTTGAGTTATATATAAACGAAAAAAATGATGAAAAAGCAACGTGCAAGTTTCTAATTTACACACTTTTTTATTATATTAGCAATTTTTTTCAAATTCTATTATATTCTTCAGTCTTTTCTAACCTTATTTCATATATAATTCTTTAAGATTTGATTGATCAGTTCTTGAGTTATACAGGGTGTCCCATTTTAATGTCCCACCTCAAATAACTTTCTTATTTTTGATTGTAGAAAGAAATGTTTCAGACAAAAGTTGTATGGTTTCGTGGAAGACATAAGATGGTGCCATTAGTTTGACCTTGAATAGTTGCTTGAAGGACACGTGAAGGTCACCTTCAATTTCTTAAGTGGAACCACCTACTTTTCATTACATATTCTTCTAGCTTACATCGAAAGCTTTCCAAAACAATTAAATACCTTTTCGTTAAGTACTTTTTAAGTTATAAGGCAAGATGAAAAGCACAATCCGGCCGGTCAGAGCAAGATGAAAAGCACGATCCGGACGGTCAAGGCAAGATCAAAAGCACGATCCGGCCGATCAAGGCAAAATGAAAAGCACGATCCGACCGGTCAAAGCAAGAACAAAAGCACGATCCGGCCGATCAAGGCAAGATGAAAAGCACGATCCGACCGGTCAAGGCAAGATGGAAAAGCACGATTCGACCGGTTAAGGCAAGATGAAAAGCACGATCCGGCCGGTCAAGGGAAGATCAAAACCACGATCTGGCCGGTCAAGGCAAGATGAAAAGCACGATCCGACCGGTCAAGGCAAGATGAAAAGCACGATCCGACCGGTCAAGGCAAGATCAAACGCACGATCCGGCCGATCAAGGCAAGATGAAAAGCACGATCCGACCGGTCAAAGCAAGATAAAAAGCACGATTCGACCGGTTAAGGCAAGACGAAAAGCACGATCCGACCGGCCAAGGCAAGATGGAAAAGCACGATTCGACCGGTTAAGGCAAGATGAAAAGCACGATCCGGCCGGTCAAGGCAAGATCAAAACCACGATCCGGCCGGTCAAGGCAAGATGAAAAGCACGTTCCGACCGGTCAAGGCAAGATGGAAGAGCACGATTCGACCAGTTAAGGCAAGATGAAAAGCACGATCCGGCCGGTCAAGGCAAGATCAAAACAACGATCCGGCCGGTCAAGGCAAGATCAAAAGCACGATCCGGCCGATCAAGGCAAGATGAAAAGCACGATTCGCCCGGTCAAGGCAAGATGAAAAGCACGATCCGACCGTCCAAGGCAAGATGGAAAAGCACGATCCGGCCGGTCAAGACAAGATCAAAACCACGATCCGGCCGATCAAGGCAAGATGAAAAGCACGATTCGACCGGTCAAGGCAAGAACAAAAGCACGATCCGGCCAATCAAGGCAAGATCAAAAGCACGATCAGACCGGTCAAGGCAAGATGGAAAAGCACTATCCGGCCGGTCAAGGCAAGATCATGCTTTTGATCTTGCCTTGATCGGCCGGATCGTGCTTTTGTTCTTGCCTTGACCGGTCAAATCGTGCTTTTCATCTTCCCTTGATCGGCCGGATCGTGGTTTTGATCTTGTCTTGACCGGTCGAATCGTGCTTTTCATCTTGCCTTGATCGACCGGATCGTGCTTTTGATCTTGCCTTGACCGGCCGGATCGTTGTTTTGATCTTGCCTTGACCGGCCGGATCGTGCTTTTCATCTTGCCTTAACTGGTCGAATCGTGCTCTTCCATCTTGCCTTGACCGGTCGGATCGTGCTTTTCATCTTGCCTTGACCGGCCGGATCGTGGTTTTGATCTTGCCTTGACCGGCCGGATCGTGCTTTTCATCTTGCCTTGACCGGTCGGATCGTGCTTTTCATCTTGCCTTGACCGGCCGGATCGTGGTTTTGATCTTCCCTTGACCGGCCGGATCGTGCTTTTCATCTTGCCTTAACCGGTCGAATCGTGCTTTTCCATCTTGCCTTGACCGGTCGGATCGTGCTTTTCATCTTGCCTTGATCGGCCGGATCGTGCTTTTGTTCTTGCTTTGACCGGTCGGATCGTGCTTTTCATCTTGCCTTGATCGGCCGGATCGTGCGTTTGATCTTGCCTTGACCGGTCGGATCGTGCTTTTCATCTTGCCTTGACCGGTCGGATCATGCTTTTCATCTTGCCTTATAACTTAAAAAGTACTTAACGAAAAGGTATTTAATTGTTTCGGAAAGCTCTCGATGTAAGCTAGAAGAATATGTAATGAAAAGTAGGTGGTTCCAATTAAGAAATTGAAGGTGACCTTCACGTGTCCTTCAAGCAACTATTCAAGGTCAAACTAATGGCACCATCTTATGTCTTCCACGAAACCATACAACTTTTGTCTGAAACATTTCTTTCTACAATCAAAAATAAGAAAGTTATTTGAGGTGGGACATTAAAATGGGACACCCTGTATATAAACAAAAAAAATGATGAAGAAACAACGTGCAAGTTTCTAATTTACACACTTTTTTATTATATTGGCAATTTTTTTCGAATTCTATTATATTCTTCGGTCTTTTCTACCCCTTTTTCATATATAATTCTTTAAGATTTGGTTGATTAGTTTTTGAATTAAAGGCATTTAAAATTTTGGGTAATCCGTACATACATAAAAACCTTATAAAGCTGAGTCTAATCAACAAAATCTTAAAGAATTATATATGAAATAGGGGTAGAAAAGACCGAAGAATGTAATAAAATTAGAAATTGCCCAATATTTCAAAATTTGCAAAAGTTAGAGCAACCACTGGCATTTCTAAAAAGTGTGCAAGTAGAAACTTGCACATTGCTTCCTCATAGTTTTTAAGTGAGCAAGTAGAAACTTGCACATTGTTTTCTCATAGTTTTTAAGTGAGCCAGTAGAAACTTGCACATTGCTTTCTCATAGTTTTAAAGTGAGCCAGTAGAAACTTGCACATTGCTTTCTCATAGTTTTTAAGTGAGCCAGTAGAAACTTGCACATTGCTTTCTCATAATTTTTAAGTGAGCAAGTAGAAACTTGCACATTACTTAATCAAGATTTTATTTCGCTTATAAAGCTTCCTCTATGAGGAAGCTTGTTTTTTATTTGATGTAAAATTATTAGTAAATATTCTTTAATTTGGCTTCCTCATAGAGGAAGCTTTATAAGCGAAATAAAATGTTGATTAAGTAATGTGCAAGTTTCTACTTGCTCACTTAAAAATTATGAGAAAGCAATGTGCAAGTTTCTACTGGCTCACTTAAAAACTATGAGAAAGCAATGTGCAAGTTTCTACTGGCTCACTTAAAAACTATGAGAAAGCAATGTGCAAGTTTCTACTGGCTCACTTAAAAACTATGAGAAAACAATGTGCAAGTTTCTACTTGCTCACTTAAAAACTATGAGGAAGCAATGTGCAAGTTTCTACTTGCACACTTAAAAACTACGAGGAAGCAATGTGCAAGTTTCTACTTGCACACTTTAAAGCTATGAGGAAGCAATGTGCAAGTTTCAACTTGCACACTTTAAAGCTATGAAGAAGCAATGTGCAAGTTTCTACTTGCACACTTAAAAGCTATGAGAAAGCAATGTGCAAGTTTCTACTTGCACACTTAAAAGCTATATGGAAGCAATGTGCAAGTTTCTACTTGCTCACTTTTTTTATTATCCCAAAAAATTATTTTTTGAAGTCTTAATTATTAAGACTTGAGATGTTCTAACTGCAATTAAAAAATTAGCCCTTTTGCAAAAGGCCGCTCTTTTGCGAAACACTGATTGTTCCCCAATAAAACTGAACGCACTTTAGGCTTTTTAGCATACATTGGCTGATGCTAGGCTAGACACTTACGAGGTCAGTTTTATTTAAAAAACGATCAATGCTTTTGCAATAGAGCGCCCTTTCGCCCTCTCTCTCTTTCTCTCTCTCTCTCTCTCTCTACTCACGCTTTAGGGGACTTGTCCCAGAGCGTATAATAAATGACGATTAATCAATTAATCTCTCTCTTTCTTTTTCTTATTTGAAATTTTGGAGAATTTGTACATATATCGAAGCTTTATAAAGCTGGGTCTAATCAACCAAACCATAATGAATTATATATGAAATAGGGGTAGAAAAAACTGAAAAATATATTACAATCAAAAAAATTGATAATAATTAATACTAAATTGTCAAAAAATATCAATTTATGAAAAGTCTCAATTGTTGAGACTTGGGATGTAGCCCTTAAAAGTTAAAATTTTAAGATTTTAGTAATTTTTTTAATTCTACTATATTTTTCAGTCTTTTCTACCCTTATTTCATATATAACTATTTAAGATTTGGTTGATTAGTTTTTGAGTTAAAGACATTTAAAATTTCGGGAAATCCGTCCATACATAAACATGAGTCTGATCAACCAAATTTTAAAGAATTTTATATAAAATAGGGGTAGAAAAGACAGAAGAATATAATAAAATTAGAAATAGCCCAATATTCCAAAACTTACAAAAGTTAGAGCAATCAAAGGCATTTCTTAAAAAATTCAAAATTTTATAAAGAAAGAAGCCCTTTACCAATTATCGTTAAATTCAATTCCATCCTTCCTTAAATAATACTTTATCGATTAAAAAAAAATTTAGCCTTATATCTTAATATTTGCATAAGTTAGAGCAACCAGGGACATTTCTAAAAAAATTAAAAGTTTTTTAAAAAAAGAACCCTTTTATTGATTATCGCCAAATTCAATATCAACCTTTCTTAAATGATACTTTATTGATTAAAAAAAAATCGGCCCGATATCTCAACATTTGCTGAAGTTAATGCAACCACGAACATTTCTAAAAAAACTCAAATTTTTTTTTAAAAAGAACCCCTTTACCGATCATCGCCAAATTTAATACCAACTTTCCTTGAATGATACTCTATCGATTAAAAAGGTTACTACGGAACCCCGATATTTTACTTACCGATCAGGGTTTTTATCCTTTGATTTTCCAGGGCGTTTTTTCGGGAATTTCGAGATTGCTTGCTTGCGATGTACACAGAACTTCGATATTTCACTTTAAATATGTCCGGGAAAACCAAGGAATAAAATCGGTACTCGGTAAGTAAAATATCGAGGTTCTGTGTACATCGCGAGCGAGCAATCTCGAAATTCCCGAAAAAACGCCCTGGAAAATCAAAGGATGAAGACGCTGATCGGTAAGTGAAATATCGGGGTTCCGTAGTAACCTATGTTTTGCGCAAGGATGTAAAGAGTAATTGTGCGAGAGTTGGTTCAGATCGGTCGAATAGTTTATGAGTGTATAAAGAACAAACAGACTTAAAATACGCCCGGGAAAACAAAGAGATAAAATCGGTAATCGGTAAGTGAAATATCGAAGTTTTGTGCGTACATCGCGAGCGAGCAATCTCGAAAGTCCCGAAAAAACGCCCGGAAAAACCAAGGAATAAAGTAGCTGATCGGTAAGTGAATAATCGAGATTCCGTAGTAGCCTATGTTTTGCGCAAGGATGTAAAGAGTAACTGTGCAAAAGGAGCAACCAGGGACATTTCTAAAAAAATTAAAAATTTTTTAAAAAAAGAACCCTTTTACCGATTATCGCCAAATTCAATATCAACCTTTCTTAAATAATACTTTATTGATTAAAAAAAAAATCGGCCCGATGTCTCAATATTTACTGAAGTTAATGCAACCACGAACATTTCTAAAAAAAACTCAAATTTTTTTTTAAAAAAAACCCCTTTACCGATCATCGCCAAATTTAATACCAACCTTCCTTGAATGATACTCTATCGATTAAAAAAAAAACAACCCAATATCTCAATATTTGCGGAAGTTAAAGCAACCACGGACATTTCTAAAAAAATTCAAAAATTTTTTTAAAAAGAACCCCTTTACCGATTATCGCCAAATTCAATACCAACCTTCCTTGAATGATACTCTATCGATTAAAAAAAAAAACAACCGATATCTCAATATTTGCGGAAGTTAAAGCAACCACGGACATTTCTAAAACAAGGATGTAAAGAGTAATTGTGCAAGAGTTGGTTCAGATCGGTCGAATAGTTTATGAGTGTGTAAAGAACAAACAGACTTAAAATACGCCCGGGAAAACAAAGGGATAAAATCGGTAATCGGTAAGTGAAATATCGAAGTTTTGTACGTACATCGCGAGCGAGCAATCTCGAAAGTCCCGAAAAAACGCCCGGAAAAACCAAGGAATAAAGTAGCTGATCGGTAAGTGAATAATCAAGATTCCGTAGTAGCCTATGTTTTGCGCAAGGATGTAAAGAGTAACTGTGCAAAAGGAGCAACCAGGGACATTTCTAAAAAAATTAAAAATTTTTTAAAAAAAGAACCCTTTTACCGATTGTCACCAAATTCAATATCAACCTTTCTTAAATGATACTTTATTGATTAAAAAGAAATCGGCCCAATATCTCAATATTTGCGGAAGTTAAAGCAACCACGGACATTTCTAAAAAAATTTAAAAATTTTTTTAAAAAGAACCCCTTTACCGATTATCGCCAAATTCAATACCAACCTTCCTTGAATGATACTCTATCGATTAAAAAAAAAAACAACCGATATCTCAATATTTGCGGAAGTTAAAGCAACCACGGACATTTCTAAAAAAATTTAAAAATTCTTTTAAAAAAAACCCCTTTACCGATCATCGCCAAATTCAATACCAACCTTCCTTGAATGATGCTCTATCGACTAAAAAAAAAAAACAGCCCGATATCTCAATATTTGCGGAAGTTAGAGCAACCACAGACATTTGTAAAAAAATTTAAAATTTTTTAAAAAAAAACCCCTTTACCGATCATCGCCAAATTCAATACCAACCTTCCTTGAATGATACTCTATCGATTAAAAAAAAAACAGCCCGATATCTCAATATTTGCGGAAGTTAGAGCAACCACAGACATCAAATCTGCACATACACACACACACACACACACATACGGACATTTTTTTTTAATGCAATTTTTCGACGTTTTAGAACATTCTGAACACATTGGCATCAAAAACTAAAAAACAATTTTTTCTTTGGTCTTTTCTACCCCTATTTCATATATTTTTCTTTAATATTTGGTTGATTAGACCTAGCTTTATATACGATCAAAGGTCCATATACGAAGTTTATGAAAACAAAGCTTCCTCTATGAGGAAGCAAAATTATTGGCCACTTTTCTAATTTAATTATATTTTTTCAGTCTTTTCTACTTCTATTTCATATATAACTCTTTAAGATTTGGTTGATTAGTTTTAGAGCAACCATAAACATTTCTAAAAAAATTAAAAATTTTTTTAAAAAAGAACCCCTTTACCGAACATCGCCAAATATAATACCAACCTTCCTTGAATGATACTCTATTGATTAAAAAAAAAACAGCCCAATATCTCAATATTTGTGGAAGTTAGAGCAACCACGGACATTCTTAAAAAATTCAAAATTTTTTTAAAAAAGAACCCCTTTACCGATTATCGCCAAATTCAATACCAACCTTCCTTGAATGATACTCTATTGATTAAAAAAAAAAACAGCCCGATATCTCAATATTTGCGGAAGTTAGAGCAACCACAGACATTTTTATAAAATTCAAAATTTTTTTAAAAAGAACCCCTCTACCGATCATCGCCAAATTCAATACCAACCTTCCTTGAATGATACTCTATCGATTTAAAAAAAAAACAACCGATATCTCAATATTTGCGGAAGTTAAAGCAACCACGGACATTTCTAAAAAAATTTAAAAATTCTTTTAAAAAAAACCCCTTTACCGATCATCGCCAAATTCAATACCAACCTTCCTTGAATGATGCTCTATCGACTAAAAAAAAAAACAGCCCGATATCTCAATATTTGCGGAAGTTAGAGCAACCACAGACATTTGTAAAAAAATTTAAAATTTTTTAAAAAAAAACCCCTTTACCGATCATCGCCAAATTCAATACCAACCTTCCTTGAATGATACTCTATCGATTAAAAAAAAAACAGCCCGATATCTCAATATTTGCGGAAGTTAGAGCAACCACAGACATCAAATCTGCACATACACACACACACACACACACATACGGACATTTTTTTTTAATGCAATTTTTCGACGTTTTAGAACATTCTGAACACATTGGCATCAAAAACTAAAAAACAATTTTTTCTTTGGTCTTTTCTACCCCTATTTCATATATTTTTCTTTAATATTTGGTTGATTAGACCTAGCTTTATATACGATCAAAGGTCCATATACGAAGTTTATGAAAACAAAGCTTCCTCTATGAGGAAGCAAAATTATTGGCCACTTTTCTAATTTAATTATATTTTTTCAGTCTTTTCTACTTCTATTTCATATACAGGGTGTTACTAAAAGACCGCCCACTAACTACATAGCGGTATTCCTTGTCAAAAACTGAGTCGAAAAGTCCTGAACCACTTTTTTCTATAATGCTTGACAAAGCCGTAATCATTGAGTAAAGTTAGTCCAACCAGCGTCGTTCTTTAGCCGGGCGAACGTCGGTGAGCCGCGCGCCTGATAGTGTGCGTGAGCGCTCCGCCGCGCATCGCGCGGCGGCACGACGGCACGGCCGCGGTCGGCCGCGGCGGTCGCGTTTTGCTTTCGCGCGCGTCGCGTGCAATATTCTTACGCATTGTAATAATAGAAATAATTTTTCCTGCACTAAAAATCACTTTTTACTCTTGTCAGAAGTACCTCCTTGCAGAAAATTTTGATAACGGATAAAACTTATTTTACAATACAAAAATTTACAATACAAAATTTTAAAATATAAAATTTTACAATAAAAAATTATTTTCTAATCCGTTTCGTTAAATATCTTTGCGTTAACTTAATTTAAATTATAACACAAAGCACTTATTGAATCTTTCTACGAGGTTTGCCCATAGTTACTCAGAAGTAATAAATTTTTTAAGGGAAATTTCCTGTAACAATTAGATATTTAAATAATCTCGTACTTAAAAGGAAATACATTAAAAATATTATTAAAAGATAAAGTATTCAAAAATAAAAAAAATTTCTTCTTTTATAAAAAAAAGATTTATCCTAAGTTATAAATAACGCTATCCAGATGTACAATCTTTTTGAAACTTAAGGCAAATAAGAGCAAACTGCCGAGCGATCAATATTAATTTTTATAGCGAATAATAAATAATAACACGTTTAATAACTTAAAAACAAAATTCAATACAAACGTTTCTATCTTAGTTTAGACGCATAAATAAAAGTGAAATGTTACCGTATTCATAAAACATTGGTCAGCGGTAAAGTTATTGGAAAAGGTTGAACATAAGATAAATTACGTGATAACTGCTGCGTTTTAAATAAAGTGAAATTGAAAAGTTAGCTGCAATTCGTATAAGTTTTTTCATAAAGATGTAAAATTCACTTATCAGACAGTGTAATATCAATCTCGTGATAATCTACCGTGTCTGGTTTCAGTGATGAAACAATGCTTATGAGTTAAGATCAGTGCACGGATTGAAGGATTAAGCTGATGCGCAAGGTGAAATGAGTACATACAAATGTCATGAAGTATCATATAACAAAATAACATTAGTAAATAAAAAATATAAAGTAAATAAATAAGCTAGTAAATAAAAAATCTTTCTAATGATTATTCTCCTATTGTCGAAAAACTTCCACACAATTGACATCTGTAGTCTGTTTTATTCATTAACTTATTTTTATTTATTTACGAGTGTTACTTTGTTATATGATGCTTCATGATATTTCTCTGTACTCATTTCAGCTTACGCTTAAGTCTAGGCCTTCAGTCCGTACACTGATATTAACTCATAAGCATTGTTTCGTTACTGAAACTAGACGGTAGATCATCATGACACTGATATTACACTGTCTGGTAAGTAAATTTAACATAAAAAAACTTATACGAATTGCAGCTAACATTTTATTTTATTTAAAAGACCGCATTTACTTTATGTTTAATCTTTTCTAACATCTTTACCGCTGACCTACGTATTACGAATATGATAACATTTCATATTTATTTATGCGTTGTTAACGATTCGATTTAAGATTATTGTGAAATATTACAATAAAGAGGATCTAAACTAAGGCCAAAGCGTTTGTATTGTATTTTGTTTTAAGTTATTAAACGTGTTATTATTTATTATTCGCTATAAAAATTAATATTGTTCGCTCGGCGGTTTGCTCTTATTTGCCTTAAGTTTCAAAAAGATTGTACATCTGGATAGCGTTATTTATAACTTAGGATAAATCTTTTTTTTATAAAAAAAGAAATTTTTTTATTTTTGAATACTTTATCTTTAAATAATATTTTTAATGTATTTCTTTTTAAGTACGAGATTATTTAAATATCTAATTGTTACAGTAAATTTCCCTTAAAAAGTTTATTACTTCTGAGTAACTATGGGCAAACCTCGTAGAAAGATTCAATAAGTGCTTTGTGTTATAATTTAAATTAAGTTAACGCAAAGATATTTAACGAAACGGATTAGAAAATAATTTTTGTATTGTAAAATTTTATATTGTAAAATTTTGTATTGTAAATTTTTGTATTGTAAAATACACAGTATAATTTTTTGTATTTGTTTAAATTTTTATATCTTAATAATAGTTATGTCTTGGCGAAAGTTTTATCCGTTATCAAAATTTTCTGCAAGGAGGTACTTCTGACAAGAGTAAAAAGTGATTTTTAGTGCAGAAAAAATTATTTCTATTATTACAATGCGTAAGAATATTGCACGCGACGCGCGCGAAAGCAAAACGCGACCGCCGCGGCCGACCGCGGCCGTGCCGTCGTGCCGCCGCGCGATGCGCGGCGGAGCGCTCACGCACACTATCAGGCGCGCGGCTCACCGACGTTCGCCCGGCTAAAGAACGACGCTGGTTGGACTAACTTTACTCAATGATTACGGCTTTGTTAAGCATTATAGAAAAAAGTGGTTCAGGACTTTTCGACTCAGTTTTTGACAAGGAATACCGCTATGTAGTTAGTGGGCGGTCTTTTAGTAACACCCTGTATAACTCTTTAAGATTTGGTTGATTAGTTTTAGAGCAACCATAAACATTTCTAAAAAAATTAAAAATTTTTTTAAAAAAGAACCCCTTTACCGAACATCGCCAAATTTAATACCAACCTTCCTTGAATAATACTCTATTGATTAAAAAAAAAACAGCCCAATATCTCAATATTTGTGGAAGTTAGAGCAACCACGGACATTCTTAAAAAATTCAAAATTTTTTTAAAAAAGAACCCCTTTACCGATTATCGCCAAATTCAATACCAACCTTCCTTGAATGATACTCTATTGATTAAAAAAAAAAACAGCCCGATATATCAATATTTGCGGAAGTTAGAGCAACCACAGACATTTTTATAAAATTCAAAATTTTTTTAAAAAAAACCCCTTTACCGATCATCGCCAAATTCAATACCAACCTTCCTTGAATGATACTCTATCGATTAAAAAAAAAACAGCCCGATATCTCAATATTTGCGGAAGTTAGAGCAACCACAGACATCAAATCTGCACATACACACACACACACACACACATACGGACATTTTTTTTTAATGCAATTTTTCGACGTTTTAGAACATTCTGAACACATTGGCATCAAAAACTAAAAAACAATTTTTTCTTTGGTCTTTTCTACCCCTATTTCATATATTTTTCTTTAATATTTGGTTGATTAGATCTAGCTTTATATACGATCAAAGGTCCATATACGAAGTTTATGAAAACAAAGCTTCCTCTATGAGGAAGCAAAATTATTGGCCACTTTTCTAATTTAATTATATTTTTTCAGTCTTTTCTACTTCTATTTCATATATAACTCTTTAAGATTTGGTTGATTAGTTTTAGAGCAACCATAAACATTTCTAAAAAAATTAAAAATTTTTTTAAAAAAGAACCCCTTTACCGAACATCGCCAAATTTAATACCAACCTTCCTTGAATGATACTCTATTGATTAAAAAAAAACAGCCCAATATCTCAATATTTGTGGAAGTTAGAGCAACCACGGACATTCTTAAAAAATTCAAAATTTTTTTAAAAAAGAACCCCTTTACCGATTATCGCCAAATTCAATACCAACCTTCCTTGAATGATACTCTATTGATTAAAAAAAAAAAACAGCCCGATATCTCAATATTTGCGGAAGTTAGAGCAACCACAGACATTTTTATAAAATTCAAAATTTTTTTAAAAAGAACCCCTCTACCGATCATCGCCAAATTCAATACCAACCTTCCTTGAATGATACTCTATCAATTAAAAAAAAAAAACAGCCCGATATCTCAATATTTGCGGAAGTTAGAGCAACCACAGACATCAAATCTGCACATACACACACACACACATACGGACATTTTTTTTAAATGCAATTTTTCGACGTTTTAGAACATTCTGAACACATTGGCAGCGGCAACTAAAAAAAAATTTTTTTACGAAAACAAAGCTTCCTCTATGAGGAAGCAACAATGTGCAAGTTTCTAATTTGCACATTATTTGTTATATTGGCAATATTTTCTATTTCCATTATGTTCTTTAGTCTTCTCTATCCCTATTTCATATATAATCCTTAAAGATTTTATTGATTAGTTTTTGAGTTCCAGACACTTGAAATTTCGGGAAATTAATAAATTCTTACATACATAGAAGCTGGGCCTTATAAAGTTGGGCGTAATCAACCAAATCGTAAAGAATTAGGGGAAAATGGGGCAGGAGTTAAGACACGGGGAAAGTTGAGCCACTGCTGGTTTGAGGAAAAGAAAGTTTTTTAGATAGGCTGCACTATCATTACTGCATGCCTTGTTTATCCAGAAGATAACTTTAGTTTTTACAGTCAGATTGTATTGTTTTGTGGTGAGCAAAAAATAAGTGTTTTTGAGTATTAAAAGTAAATTAATTAATTTATTATAATTGTAGAAATTTTATATTTATTACTGACTGATAGGCTACATAGTTGTGTTTAATTTGTGTTTTTGCACAGTAATCAATTGAGACACAAAACTTCTTGGGACAAGATGAGATCTTTAAAAATAACTGTATTTTAAAAGGTTGTTTCTTGTTTTAGATTTGTTGCTTATTAAAGATGGTCAAACAACGGAAAAAACCTGGTTTTTTTGTTCTTTAAATTTTTTTACGTTTTAATATTGTTCCTATCTAATCTAATATATGTATATACATATCCCATTTTAAATGCCGCAGGCAAATATCTCGAAAAATATGGATATTAGACTAAAGTTGCATGGTTTGATAGGGGCCACATGGTGAAAATACGGACTTGATCTTGAATGATCTTCTCAAGGTCAGGTCAATGTGATCGTTGTTTCCTTAAATAAAACCCCCCATTTTTTATTGCATATTCTTGTAGCCCTTATCGGGACGTTTTCAAATCACTATAATAAAGCTCTCTTTCGTTGAGAATTTCCTGAGATATTTCAAATTTTGTCATGATATTCTTAATACAAAATATGAAATATCTCGTAAAGAATTCACTTTTCGATGACTTTACCTTCATACTTTTATACGTAAAATAATGGAAGGAATAGAACAGAAAAAATAAAAGTGTAAAAATATGAAATATCTTGCAAAGTATTCACTTTTCTATGACCTTATCCTCATACTTTTATAAGTACAATAATAAAAGAAATCGAGTAATAAATATTATTATTCGATTTTTGTCATGGCTTTTATGGCTTTCATGGCTAAATATTATTATTCGATTTTTTTCTATAACTTTATCCTCATAAAAGTATAAGGATAAAGTCATAGAAAAGTAAATACTTTGCAAGATATTTCATATTTTGTATTAAAAATATCATAATAAAATTTGAAATATCTCAGGAAATTCTCAACGAAAAAGAGCTTTATTATAGTGTATTGAAAACGTCTCGACAAAGGCTACAAGAAAATAGAGGTTCCATTTAAGGAAACATCGATCACATTGGCCTTGAAAAGGTCACTCAAGATCAAGTCCACCATTTTCATCACAGCCCCATCAAAACAACTTTTGTCTGAAACATCTTTTCGTGTCTTCCATATTTTCAGAGATATTCGCCTACGAGATTTAAAATGGGACACCCTGTATATCATTTTACGTTCTAATATTGTTTCTATCTAATAAATATATGATATATATCATAACACAAATTATTGATGTGTTTCATAGTGCCGCACCGAGTGCCGCACACTGTCTCAATTTTCCTCACTGGGTTAGAGCTCTAAAAAAGTAGGAATACTCGTCCGCCATTTTCTATCCAACCTAGCCCAATTGCATGTGAATTTCGTATACGTCAATATGCCTTTCGGTCTCGCAATTGGGTTAGATTGCATAGAAAATGGCAGACGAGTATACTCACTTTTATAGAATAGAGTCCCGAATAATAAGAGAAACGCAACCGAACCCCCTCCATGGTTCCTATTGAGCCCACAGCTGACCGTTTGTAAACATGTCTATCTATTACTTTGCATACGGACACCACACAGATGCACACGGATTTAGCTGCGGGCCCAACACTCTCGGTTTTCATTGGTGGCCGCGGTCAACCAATCAGCAAGCGAGGAAGCGGTTGCGCTTATCTTATTATTCAGGACTCTACTATAGAGCCTTAACTGGGTGTCTGAACTTAGTGAGTCAAGTTGACATTTTTCAAAAATTAATTTTTTTTATTTATTTAGAAAATAAAGCACGCTAAACAATAATCACTTTAAAAAGAATTTTAGCATAAAAAAATACAGCGAATTGAATTTAGGTGTCTCAACATGCCTCACTTTTCCCTATATATGAAATAGGAGTAGAAAAGACTAAAAAATATAATAAAATTAGAAATAATCCGCTATCTCAAAATTTGCAAAAGTTAGAGCAACCAAGGGAATTTCTCAAAGAATTCGAAATAAGGAAGCAATCTAAATTTACGTAACGCATACTATAGATTTTCGGTACTAGCATTGAATATCAGAACGCAGCCTAGTTTTCGAGTTATACAAAAAAATACTTACCTTATTATAGGCCGGTACAAGATATAGACAGAAGCGGCGCCGTCGCAGGCACGAATCACCGTCTGCTGGATGTAATGCGTTAACACCTAACAGACAATTCACTTATATTCACTCACTCACAGAGATAAATGACTATAATAACATATTTACACGGCGGATTATAATCCGATTTGATAATTACCGTATCCGATCCAAATTAAATATTTCTTCTTTCCCAACGGGCAATAGCGAGGCGGGTGCGTTGTCTGGATAGGAAAGAAGGCGAAGTAAAGGGGACTCGGTTTCACGAACACTTTCTTCGGCACTCGGATACAAAGCACGGCAGAAATTCGGTACTCGGATACAAAGCACGGCAGCAATTCGGCACTCGGATATACAAAGCACGATACAAAGCACGACAGCGATGTTATTACCGCGTAGACGGTCAAAAACAAAAGACAATGTTGGCGCGTTGCGGCGCTGGGGTTGCGTGTCACTTTCACAATCTTGACGTTATGCAGCGCTATCTTCCATTACAGCAACAAAGTATCACCAGCGGTGCACTTGGTGTACTGAGTGCAGCCGCGCTGCTAGCGCCCTGCGGCCCGGCGGTAGAGCAACAAAGTGTTGCCAGCGGTGCACTTGGTGTACTAAGTGCAGTCGCATTGCCGGCGCCCCGCGGCTCGACGGTGTATGACAACGCCGAGCGAGATAACCTACGCGGCTGGATCGACTCGGGCTTTGCGCGATTCGGGAGTGTGTGTGTAGTGAATAACGTTCAAGTCCGGCTCGCGAGTGAAACTCGTACAAAAATGATGGACCGCTTTAGACGTCCGCGTCATCGAGAAATATTCCGTCCGCGTCGAGGTTATATGGCTTACGATGTTTACGTGTGCGTTCAGTCGAGGCTCGTGCAGTGATAACGTGCAATGTGTGATAAACTATCGTAAGTAAACTATATCGTGCGTGATAATAAACTCACGCTCTCTCTCGCTCGCTTGCTCGCTCGCTTAATCTCGTCTCTTACGAGTTAAAGTGAGGTTAATTATATCCTCTAAATAAATCGCGTTCGCGAGAGAGATCGATCGAGTCATCATCATCACACGCGTCAAAGTGAGTGAGGTTAACGTGTCATGTCACATTGACACCGCAGGGAGGATTGATTCGCACAATCCTTTAGGCTTATAAATACACTACTCGCTCTGCTTTCATGTTGATCGTTTCTCAAGTCTGCTTTACAAAATATGCTTCCCAGAAGAAGTGGAAACATTATTTATTGATTTCTTATTCAATAAAGTTACTAATTTATTGTATATGTTTCTTTGATAGCGATCTGTCTGATGGTGTTCTGAGGTTTGATTGCGAATGGGTCAAAAAGAGACTCGTCTATCTGTTACAACTGGCTACTATCAATGGAGTAGTTGCTTTGTTTCGCATCGGAAAGATTGGATACATTCCACCTAAGCTTAAGGTAACGTTTCAAATAGTTCATGATCAGATTATCCGCAACTATGCATAACATTGAATTTTAATAACATTACATTTATGCCTTCAGGAATTATTAGCTAGTAAGCACATTCTTAAAGTGGGGATCGCCTCGTTCGAAGATGGGCAGAAGATTGTAAAAGATTATGGATGTAGAGTTAATGGAACTCTTGATCTAAGAACCTTAGCTGAAAGTCTTAATCTACCGAGCCGGAAAAGTTTAGCTGCCATGAGTTTAGAAGAATATCTTCATTGAGATGGACAAAATGATAAAAATCAGGTGTGGTGACTGGGATGCTAGCACCTTAACCGACGAACAAGTTGCGTATGCTGCTTGTGATGCGCTTGCATCTGTTATAATTTACCATAAAGTAAGAAGTTTAAATCTTCCTTTTTATACATGGTTATTGTACGTAATTTTAAGTTGTGCTTCTTAATGCCTGAATTTTATTTGCAGATAAGGTATTCATTATGGCAGAGATTAGGAATGTACTTATATAATATATTTAGTAGTGATATAAATGTATGGATTCATGATGTATTTGCTAGAATAGTCGATACAAGGTATAAAACTTTAGAAATTATATAAATTATAGTTTAAAATTTTACACATGTAATAGAAAAATATGCACATAAATGTATGTTTGTTTAAGGTTCAAGGTTCAGCGATCACCAAGTGTGGATAGTATTACTAGCAATAATGTTTTAAATACCGAGAGTAAATCAGTAGTAGTAGATAAATACACTATTAACGATCGTAAAAATGCGATACCTACAAGAATCAAACCGTCATAATTGTTATTTACAAGCGCCTGATGGAGATATATTGTGTACATGCGATCGCAAGAAAGCAGAGTGGTATATTACGAAGAATTTAGGAAAACTTGTGGATACAGATCCATATATTTTGAGATTAAATTTCGAGCCATCTGGCCGAGCATTGGGAGAGGTTGGACAATATTATACACAGGTGAAACTTAATCAATGGTATTCGAAAACATTAATACAAATCTGAAAGCGTTAATACAATTCTGTTAAATCTTTGTACTAATATTTATCTCGATTTTTATTTGACAGGTTGTGCAATATTTCCAAAAACAAGAAAGTGGACTTGTCGAGTTGGAACGTATGTGGAGGGAACATTTTCTTTTCACGAGAAAACCGAAGTATCTGCCGAGTTTATGGTCTGTAAGCCACAATCAAGAACGGTTGATCACACGCCAGGCACAAAATAGAATTGACGAGGACGATGCGAAGGCAGCTGGATTAAAACAGTAGCGCTAGAATTTGAATATTTTAACTGAAAAGCCATGCAAAACTCATGTACCGAACTAAAGTAGAAGTTATTGGTGCTGTGACTGCAGCAGAATTGGTTGGAACTACAATATTAAATAGTTCTGATGCCGGTTGTCCATTTCCAACAGATCCAATAGCAACATATCACTTAAAAGTTATATTATTAAACAATTTACGAAGTAGTACAAATTTCTAAAATATTGTAGCATTTCTTATATGATACTAATATTTTAATATTTTTTTACAGCAAACGATTCATTCAAAAGGCTTGATTTACGGGAATTGGAATCATACATATAAATATTAACCTCTGCCAATATATCATAATCAAGATTAAAAATTATTTATTTTTAAATTAATGATATATTTGTACGATAAATATCTATTACATGGTAAGTTTTTAATAAATTACTTAAAAAGTTACAATACCTTAGTATTGTATTTTTGTGCTGTGAAAAAAATTATAATTATTACCTTCTTCTTTCAATCTTTGATTCATTCTCTCTTTAAATATTTAAAAATTTATACAAAATATATAATGTTGTTAACTAATTTATTTTCAAAATTTTAGGTCATAGTAACAACTGTCAACAAATTACCACTTACCGGAGGGATTAAGAATCTTAGTCCGGTACTTTCATCTTTCCTGCCTACCGTATTGTTAGTCAGTGTGGCTGCTCTAATGCCTGCACTAGTTACGAGATGCGAATCGCTTGTGAGACATTGGACACGAAGCAGCTTAAATCGTGTTGTTATGAGAAAAACATTACTTCTGTTGCTCCTGATGGTGCTTATATTACCTAGTTTAGGATTAACTAGTGCCGCAGTATTTCTAAATTGGACTGTAAATGATCGAAACAATAAGGCACAATGGGAATGTGTATTTTTGCCAGATCAGGTGAGATTTCTACTAAAATGTACCTAATAAAAAATATGGCATTTATTCTAGATTAATTCAATAAGTGTACAATTTCTCCGTATTACAATAGCATTCGTATGGCATAGTATAGAAATATAAAATTTGCAGGATGCCCTTTTTGTAAATTACGTCATAACTGCGGGCTTGCTCGGGAGTGAATTAGAATCGGCCAGATTTCCGGAACTCGCGCTGTACACTTTCAGACTTTGTATAGCTCGCAGCCGGGCGGAAAGGATGCACGTTAGGAAAGCGGTACTGTTGGAGTTTCCATTGGGAGCTCATTACGCCTGGTTGCTGCTAGTCTTTACTATGATAACTGTCTACAGTCTGGCGTGTCCTTTAATCACTCCGTTCGGTCTACTATATTTTGTAGTAAAGCATCTGGTACTTTAACAATAACTTTGACAATAATTTACAATTGTGACAATATATATGCTCTGTAATAAATTATCTTGATTACAGTAGACTCCCGCGCTTCGCCATCCCGCGCTAGGCCACTTCCCCGGCCGCTCCGCCACCGCTCCGCTCGACAATATATAGTACCCCCACTACTCGCGTGTTTCCTTAGCGACGCATACGTAACTGCCGGCGAGGCAGTTCAAAACACGTTGGCGCCGGTACAGACGTTTTGATGAGAGCTTGTTTCGTTCGT
The DNA here is from genome assembly GCA_035220615.1 of Leptothorax acervorum. Lineage (NCBI taxonomy): Eukaryota > Metazoa > Arthropoda > Insecta > Hymenoptera > Formicidae > Leptothorax > Leptothorax acervorum. The sequence goes on from JASTWQ010000810.1 coordinate 27,527, forward strand.
TTACTTTATAGTTATGCGTTTTATTTAGTCGACTTTTTTATTGTAGTCCGTGTTTTTAACTTTTTCGTGCACGATGAACGTGAGAAAGGATGGTGGTGTACATAAACGGGGACAGCGGAAAACAATGCAAGAAAAACTGAATATTATCAAAAAGTTGACACACTCGTCTCAGTCTATATCCGACTTAGCTCACGAGCAAGGAGTCGATGTGTCAACGATTCACAAGTGGATTAAAGTTCGCGATAGAATCGAGCAATGGTGCGAATCATTCGAGAAAGGTGATAAAAGCGGCTATCGTCAAATGCTTACGATCGAAAAATACCGATCTCGAAGAAGCTCTCTTTTTGTGGTTTTCGCAATGCAGAAATTGTGTTCCGCTTAGTGGTCCCATTGTTAAAAACAAAGCGTTATTGTCAAACGAAAAGATAGGCGGAAAGTGTGCCTTGCGAGAGCCCCATCAAGCGCCGACGGTTGCGAGTGGTGGGGGCGCCCGCAGTAAGCCACTTCCGGTCCCGACCCGTGGCGAAGCGCGGGAGTCTACTGTATAGGTGGACAGGCATAATTTATGCTTCGCTTACGGACCGAGTATCGGTGGTGGCCAATTGGCTGGAACGGCAGTTGGTGCCGCAGGAGCTGCACCAGTTTTAGCACAAGCTGCTCTTTTATTACAAGGTGCGTTTTCATTAGACTCCAGTATCAAAAAGGGACCTCTTGGCTGGTCAAAATTTCATGGCACCAGTATTGCGAAAGAATCAGATATCCGTAGAGGAAATTATATCGACTACTTCGAATTCAGAAATGAATTTACCAAGTCCGATAAATACTTCTTCCTCGGAAATACATGAAAGTCCAAAACTTTACCAAAATTATGGCGCCGAACAGAGAGTTTAATATCTATATCTGTATTATGCTCGATATATATATATGCAAGAATACAGTATGCTTTGTAACTTGTTTAAAAAGTTACCCGTTTAGAAGTGTATTATAATTATCAATATTAATGAGCTGACGTAATTTAGGGAGACTGCAGCACAAATAATGTACATTCTTAAAACATTTCTTACATCACGTTAAGTAAGGTATAATTTAAAAGAAAAATTGCAAAATACTGCTCCAACATCACTCTGTCTACTTATATTTATACTTGTATTTATAAATTCATTATGCTTAATAATTTGTGATAAGTATAAAATAATAAAAATGATTACATTTAATGTAATTAATTTAACAAAAATTTGTTTACTTCTTTACTTTATAATATCTAGATATTAAGAACTATACAAAACCTTATGAATTTACAAAGAAGTAGATCTATCTTATCATTTCAGATCTGGCAGTACAAAAACATAAAATGTCCATTAAGTACGCTAAATACATTTTAATATTATACCTCTGAATTATATTAATGCGTTAATATAATAGTGCTATGTAATAACTTCAAAAAAGTAACCTTACAACTATACACATGAAAATAGTTTTAATTCATAAAATGCGGTAATTCTAATCTTTTTATTATAAATAATAATGTAATTATTTTTATATGGAAAGCCAGAATAATCTTTGTAATATATACATATCAACCTTATATTTATCATGAAATTCATACAGCAATAATTATACAGTTTTTAATGATTTGTTAGATCATACGAAACAATCATTACTTCACAATACTAATTTTATATTTTTAATTATATATATAAAAAAATAAAATGCATGCGGAAAAAATTATTACGCATAAACTTTATTTTATACGCTGTAACTTTATTTGCAGATCAATAAAAAAATAGAAATATTCATTACAAATAAACTTCGTGAAAATGTCTAATGTGTAACGATACGCTTACAAAACATGGTAAAAAGTAAATTATTCCAATCCAGGAAGCGGCTAATCATAAATGTTCAATATATGTGTGTGTGTGTGTGTGTGTGTGTGTGTGTGTGTGTGTATGTGTAGATATATATATATATATATATATACTACGTATATAATATATCAATGTACATATACACAAACTATACAGTATACTATAGGTACGTTCCACTTAACGCTCACAACGCTCGTGAGTATCATTCGTCCTTGTTCAACATTTGACAAACAACAAGGATGAAATGATTCTATGAGCGTTGCGAGCGTTAAGTGGAACGCACCATATAGATAGATAATATATGGAAAACGAGTAAGAACTAGAGCTTCTTCGATAAGTTAAGTTCCGCTATGTCCTTTCGATTTTGTCCTTGTCCTTGTCCTCGTCCTCGTCCTCTATACCGGTAGGGATTTGCTAACTGGAACAATAATTGTTGAAACCGCTCTTCTTGTTTTCTTATTCCAGATGCTCTACCTCTTGGCCGAACAGTAACGAAAAAAAATATATACCTAGATACTATGTAAGTATTATAAAATTCAAGAATATGTATATGGAGTGTAATAAAAAAAATATACTAATATTAATTTTAAAATTTTACCTCGTCTGTGATCTTCATCGGCATTGGCGACAGCATTGGCATTGGCGTCGGCGAGGGGAGCGGCAGCGGCAGCAACGGGACCGACGGTACGAGGAGGATCGACGACGACGAGACGATTAGCGACGGGACGCTTGTTGACGGGACGGGTGGCGACAGGACCCTTATCAGTAAGACCGATGGTGCCAGGAATGCCAGGATCAGCGACGACGGGACGATTGGTGGTGACGGGATCGATATCGATACGTTGTGAAGATAATTCTTCGAATTCTTCATCGTCGTCCATTAACATCTTCCGGAGTTCAATATTATTTATCTGAGACAACAGAAAACGCAAAACATTTCGTTACGCGACAGAATTTGTCAAAAAATGCGTTCGGGGAGACGCTTTAGGGCTATAGACGCAAAAGGCAGAGAACACGAAACAAAAAGCAAAGAGCACATTGTAGATCAGGCTTAAAACATTATTAAAACCACAGTACTTACACGTTCTTCTTCTTTATCTTTCTCGTTGTCTCCGCGGATGTTTGATCTTGTTGGAGGTTTAAGGATTTTTTATTCGGAGTAAATTACGAGGCGTGACTTTATACTTGCGTACAGCGTGTATTTCAAATAGCAACTGAACTTCTCGTCACATAGGAGTAGGGAGTGCTTGTGAGCGCGATCTACCTTCATTCATACCGAAAACAAAATATCGAACTAGATAGGCAAACTCAACCAAAAATTAAATTCAATACTTCAACACCCCCTTTAGAATTTAATGTCTCTTAACAAACAAAAAATAAACCCATTTTAACTGCACATTGTCTTAGTCTTTCTTTAGGAAGTCCCTTGGTCAACGCGTCGGCAATCATTCCACCGGTCTCTATGTGTTGAATAGTTACGTCCTTTCGCTGAACGTGCTCCCTGATGAAGTGATGCCTCACGTCAATGTGCTTTGTCCTTGGGCGATATGCAGCTGTTTTAGCAAGGTCTATGCTTCCTCTGTTATCACATAGAACCCTGGTTGGAGTAGCGACATATTCCCTTGATACATCTTGTAATAGGTTCCTTATCCAAAGAATTTCTTGACAGGCAGAGGACAACGACATGTACTCTGCCTCTGTTGTCGAGAGAGCAATCGTAGTTTGCTTCTTCGAATTCCATGATACTGGTCCACCATTAAATCGTAGTAAATATCCTGTGACCGAATGTCTTTCGTTTAGCTGGTTGCCCCAGTCGGAATCACAAAACATTTTCAAGTTTGCGTCTTTATTGATTCCGTAGCAAATTGATGTGTTTACCGTTCCTTTGAGGTATCTAAAAATTCTCTTCACAGCCATCCAATGATTTTTGGCCGGATCCCTTGTAAATCTGCTTAAAACGCCAACTGCGAAACTGATGTCCGGTCTAGTCGTTTGACTCAAATATAGAAGCAATCCAATCGCTTGTCTGTATGGGATCTTCTTCATTTCCATCCTCTCTTCATTGGTCCTGGAATCCCCGTCTTTGATCAGTTGCTGACTAACGTCGAACGGTGTCGATACTGGATTACAATCAGCCATGTTGAATCTTGAAAGAATTGTTTCTATGTAATTTCGCTGCTCTATCCATAGTTTCCTCTGACTTCTGTTGCGATGAACGTGCATGCCTAGGAAATATTTGATTGGTCCTAAGTCTTTGATGTTAAATCTCTTCTTCAACTCGTTCTTGACTTTTACCATTTCATTTCTATCCTCGCTTATGATCAATATGTCGTCAACATATATGACCACGTGGGTGATCGTGTCTCCTTTCCTGTAGAAGACACAGTGATCAGCCTTTGACTGTACAAATCCCATTCGCTTGAGTGTATCTGTTAGTTTAATATTCCAGGCACGACTGCCTTGCTTAAGGCCATATATTGCCTTTTGAAGTTTACACACTTTGTTGGGATGATTGACGTCAACAAAAACCTCTGGTTGTCTGATGTAGACTTCTTCTTCGAGTTCTCCATTTAGGAAAGCGGTGTCCACATCCAGATGGTTCACGTGAAGATCCTTTTCTGCTGCTAAGGCTAGTAATAATCTAATTGAAGCGAGCCTGGGCACTGGTGCATACGTTTCGTCGAATTCTTGTCCATATTTTTGTGAGCATCCTTTTGCTACCAAGCGTGCCTTGTATCGCTCCAGATTTCCATTCTCATCATATTTTCGTTTAAATACCCATTTGGTACTAATTACTCTTTTTCCTTGTGGCAAGTCGACCAATTTCGGTACGCAAATATGCGAAAATTCCTGACGCGTGTTTCATTGACTTCATTCGCGTTATTTTCGCGGATTTTTACCCGTTTCTCTGGGCCCATAACCTGTTGAAGGGTTAAGGATATTTTATTCGGAGTAAATTACGAGGCGTGACTTTATACTTGCGTACAGCGTGTATTTCAAATAGCAACTAAACTTCTCGTCACATAGGAGTAGGGAGTGCTTGTGAGCGCGATCTACCTTCGTTCATACCGAAAACAAAATATCGAACTAGATAGGCAAACAACCAAAAATTAAATTCAATACTTCAACAGATCTGCGTATTATAAACCACGGTCTTACATACGACCGTGTTATGAACGGCCGGCGGCGATATCGACGGTATAAAATATGGCGGTGACGGAAACAGGCAAACAGCGGCGACAGGATTTTGGTGAACAGTGGTGAACAACGGAACCGCGGCGACGATGCGACGATAGCGGACAAAGTGTGCGTAAAGTCTCTAGAATGAGTTCCTTTTTCGGTGTAGATGAGCGCGCTATCTTGTGACGTGACATGGTCGCGTCACCTGCCCGGACGTGTGCTCGGCCGAGGGGAAAGCCGGCGGGGGATGGGGTGGCGCCTCGGCACGGATCGGGGAGGGCTACTTTGCGCTGATTATTGTAAGATTTTTTAGGAGCGTGATGAGAGCATCAGGGGTGGAAGATTAGCCACCCGTGTAACGACTTCGTGTCGCGACGAGGGAGCAGCAGAGCACCAGGGGGAAACCGGATGGGGTGGTTCGCCGACGGGCGAGTCACGTCAGGGCCCGCCGCTAGACCACCCAGCAGCCCCGCAAGGCGAGCCGAGTCCTCCGAACCTCCGCAGCCAAGAGGGAATCAAGGGCGCAGCGCCGGAATCTAGACGGAGGGTACGGTGCCGCTGCCATGGGGCGGAGAACCGACCCGGAGTACCGTCGCCAGGGACACGCAATACACGGTCGGCAGCCGAGGCCTGGCCAGCCTGGCGTGCCTATTTAAGACTCCAGGAGTCACGACCGGGACCGCCAAACCACCGAGGCGAGGAACATCCATCGAAAGTCCCGCGGAAACATGGCGGGCGTCCCATACGACATCGCGAGCGGTGAGCTGCGCGAAGGACGGATCGACGGGAAAAACGGCCGCGGGCGGATGCGCATGCGCGGGGGCCCGACGTGGTCTCGCCGGGCGGACTGCCCGACACTGTCGTGCTAGCTGGAGAAGAGGTAGCATCCCGGAACCGTGCGAGTCCACCCCGACCCAACAGCCGTCCGGTGCAGCGCAGCAGATTCTGTAAGGCTACCACCCCGGTATCTCGTCGCGTTCGGTGTGCGACCTCGGCCTCCGCCTCTCCAAAATTACCTTGAGCTACCTGTGCACGTACGTTTGCCTCGTGCGAGTGAATTCCTGTCGCTTCCTTTCGTTACCTGGTGTCTGGAGGCTCGGTTAAGGGGGCCCGGCCGGGGGCGCACACAAGTCTCTAGTTGAGTTGAAGCCCTCCTCGAGAATCGCGGGGCCGACAGTCGAGCGTTGGGCGGGAGGATCTCCGTGCCCGGTTGCGTCGGGCGTGCCACGATCCCGCGGGTGCGTGTCCAGTGCGCCCGATGGGATGAGACCGGTGCGTCGGAGACCTCGGGAGAACCGCGTGGTGTCGCGGAATAGAGCTTTTGGGACGTGAAGAGCGTTGGGAGGAGTGTTGTGTCTCGCGGACGCCGTAAAGCGGATCGGGGGAGGAATCGCGGTTATTGCGTCACGGACGGCTTAGGAATGTCGCGCGGGGTTGTGCCGCGCATTCGCTGAGGCCGTCGCGGATTTGTGTGGGGTGTCGACCCGCGAGCGAGTGTCGCGGGCGACCCGGGAACATTAGCGATTATCGTTTTGGGCTTATTCGCGTGGATTTCGTGTGTGTGTGTGTGCGTGAGTCGCGGGGATCTCGCGTGGTACGAGTGAGTCGCGGAACTCGCCTGTTGCGTCTGTGTGTATCGTGTGCGCGTGTGAGTGTGTCGCGGCCCGTTTGCTGTTCTCGTTCAACGGAAACATATGCGTCTTTATTCCGTGTATCTTCCGACGGAAACATACATATATGATATACTTCATTGTTTATCTTCCTATTATCTTTCTCGGAAATATACTTTGTTACTTTATTTTTATATGTGAATGTGTTGATTGCGCTACGCCACCCCCTCCCTCTCCTCCGAGTGTTAAACTCGCCTCGCGCCCTGAGTGGACGAGCGCGTCCGGGTGATTGCGCTAAGGGTCAGGTTACGGAAACGTGGTGCGCGTACTCGCACCTGGCGCCCAAGCTTTCGCGTTACCTCGCGAATATCGTACCTGTCGGGATACCTTGCGAATACCTCGAGATACTACCTGTTTGAATACCTCGCGAAAGTCGTGGAAATTAACTACCGGAATACCTCGCGTCTATCTTTGAGAGTCTTAGCCGATTTGAGTACCTCGCGGTTACCTTCGACCTGCCTGAGTACCTCGCGGATACCTTTGTCTTACCTCTCCACCTAATTATCGGTGGCTAATTTGCAGCCGCGCCTTCCCGGCGGGCGAGACCGAGGAAAAACGGGTTGCAATCTGTAGGGACGATAGTTGTACCTACTGCACCTACTTATCTATGCTCATCTACACCGAAAAAGGAACTCATTCTCTAGAGACTTTACGCACACTTTGTCCGCTATCGTCGCATCGTCGCCGCGGTTTCGTTGTTCACCACAATTTTGTCGCCGCTGTTTGCCTGCTTCCGTCACCGCCATATTTTATACCGTCGATATCGCCGCCGGCCGTTTATAACACGGTCGTATGTAAGACCGTGGTTTATAATACGCAGATCAAACATCCGCGGAGACATGGACAAAAAAGAAAAAGAAGAAGAACGTGTAAGTACTGTGGTTTTAATAATGTTTTATTGTTTGACGCAATATGTGTCTTTTTTATTTATTAGATGTTAATGGACGACGATGAAGAATTCGAAGAATTTTCTTCACAACGTATCGATATCGATCCCGTCACCACCAATCGTCCCGTCGTCGCTGATCCTGGCATTCCTGGCACCATCGGTCTTATTGATAAGGGTCCTGTCGCCACCCGTCCCGTTAACAAGCGTCCCGTCGCTAATCGTCTCGTCGTCGTCGATCCTCCTCGTACCGTCGGTCCCGTTGCTGCTGCTGCCGCTCCCGTCGCCGTCGCCAATGCCAATGCTGTCGCCAATGCCGATGAAGATCATAGACGAGGTAAAATTTTAAAATTAATATTAGTATATTTTTTTTATTACACACCATATACATATTCTTCAATTTTTTTTAATACATAGTATCTACGTATATATATTTCTTTGTTACAGTTCGGCCAAGAAGTAAAGCGTGGGAAATCAGGAGACAAGAAGAGCGGTTTCAACAATTTTTGTTTAAATTGGCAAATCCGTACCGATAGTGGGGACCGTATAGAGGACGAGGACGAGGCCGAGGCCAAGGACAAGGACATGGACAAGGACAAGGACAAGGACAAGGACAAGGACAAGGACAAGGACAAGGACACCAATAAAGTTATTGGTTGAAGAGCAGCGTGCCAAATATATCAAAGGATTTGAGGGTGGTCTTCCTCCTTAGCTTGTTACATTAGTCGACGGGCAAAGATATTTTTATTTTCTTTACGATTATATTGTTCATCCTACGATGCCGTGATAATAGATAACATTTACCGTTATTATAAATTACGTTTTTGTTATCACATATAAAAATGTAATTACCGTTAAGGTTGTAACGATTAGTGAACTTCTTGCAGGATTATTTTATGATATTAAACGAAACAGTATGATTGTCTAACCAAAAGATTGGCTGTGTAATATATAATATTAAATAAATTAGTGACAGCATATATGTACACATACACACACACATATATTGAACATTTATGATTAGCCGCTTCCTAGATTGGAATAATTGTAAGCGTATCGTTAGACATTTTCACGAAGTTTATTTGTAATGAATATTTTCATTTTTCTATTGATCTGCAAATAAAGTTACAACATATAATATAAAGTTTATGCGTAATAATTTTTTCCGCATGCATTTTATTCTTTTATATATGTTAAGAGTAAATGTTAATCGCGTTTCCATGATATCTCGTTATGTGCACGACTGTACATCGATCACGCCTATCGATATATTGATACAAGCGAGAATCGAGACGATCGCCGGATCTATCTTCATTGGCATGCGCGCGCACGCGGAAACTGAGACGGTTGGTCTCGTCGTACATCCATGTAGTCGCATGCGAGAAATCAGTTGTCGAACACGCGCTTTCTATAGTTCTGTTTAATAAAGCATTGTAGAAACTAAAGACTGTAAGTGATAAACCCGATTCTCTCCTGCTCCGTTTCTCACAACTAATATGCTCTAACAGGTTGTGGGCCCAGCTTCCGTAATCTGTGCAACAGTTGTGTAAAAGGTGGAGAGAGGTTCCGAGAAGTTTCGCGAGACACGAGGCAAATCGGCAAAAATCGGCCATTTTGAGTCACGAGTGAGTGCTTGTAACGGACACGTGTGAGCAAGAGATTTGCATCCGCGATGTCTGCGGGGATCTCAGTGAAAGGGATCAAGAACTTCGATGGGACGAACTTCCAGGCATGGAAGACCCAGATAAATGCGCTGTTCGTGATAAACGACGTTCAGGACGTGGTCGATGGCACGAGAACCATGCCGGCGGCCGTTGCCGCAAACCAGGCTGAGGTGAAGAGATTTAAAAAGGACAACGCCACAGCACAGTACATCATCTTATCGTCGATGGAAGAAGAGCAACAAGTGTGTGTGCTATCCTGCGAGAGTGCAAAAGCCATGTGGGACAAACTCGGACTCATACACGAGCAAAAATCCGAGACGAACAAGCTGGGGCTGCTGCAAAAATTCCATGGTTATCGAATAAGCGAGGGAGACACGGCGGTGCAGCACGTGGCGAAGATTCAGAACATGGCGAGTCAGCTCAGAGATATCGGCGAGGCAGTGTCTGATGCGACGATTATGGCGAAGACTCTGGCGAATCTAACCTCACGATTTAGCACGCTGCAAATTGCGTGGGACAGCGTAGACCCGGCTCGAGAAACGCTGAACAACCTACAAGAGAAACTCATACGAGAGGACATGCGACTCAGTGCGGACGAGGACGCAGCGAGTGCGTTAGCCGCAACGAAAAAGGGGAGAGAAAAGAAGAAACCGTTTAAGCCAAAAAGGGACACAAAGGACATCAAGTGCTATAAGTGCAACGAGATGGGACATTTCGCACGACAATGAAGAAATGCGCGGCGAAAGAAAGGTGACGATGAAAAATCTCGCGAGTCTCGCGATTGCGCGTTCGTGGTGGAAACCGGTGTGAAGCCGAGCGCGAAGCATGCGCTGAGCGGTCGCGTGAAGTCAGCCAGTAATCAAGTGAAAGAGATAATGGCCGCAAAACAGAGCGAGATTTGGCTCATCGACAGTGGAGCGTCGCGACACCTTACTTACAGACGTGAGTGGCTAACGGACTACCGAGAGAACAAAGACGGCGGAGAGATTTCGCTTGGCGACAATGAGGTATGTGGCATTGTCGGGGAAGGAACAATACGAATCAAAAAGTTGATCGACGTTGTGTGGCGAGATGCGCACATCGAAAACGTATTGCTAGTTCCGAAACTGCGAAAGAACTTATTCTCGGTGGGCGCGTGTACAAATATCGGTTTCGAAGTGCGCTTTAGAGAGGACTACGTCGAAATAATACGCGATGATAGAGTAGTCGCGACGGGAGTGAAACAGGGCAACAACGTTTGTCGTATGTTATTTAAAGTCGTGAAACCGGGAAGTGTCGAGGAGGCGAATGTCGCGATATCAAATCTGACTGCGTGGCACGAACGGTTGGGGCACGTGGGCAAACGCGCGATACGTGAGCTAGTGAAAAAGGGTTTGGTGAGTGGAGTATCGCTCTCTGATGAAGCCGATTTTTTCTGCGAGCCGTGCCAGCTGGGGAAAGCCCATAGACTGCCATTCAAGGAGAATTCAGAAAAAGTGAAAACGGAGCCCGGCGAGAAAATACACACAGACGTGTGTGGGCCAATGTCCGTAGAGTCACCCGGTGGATCGAAATACTTCCTGATATTTAAAGACGACGCGAGTGGTTATAGACACGTATATTTCCTAAAACAGAAATCTCAAGTGTACGAAAAGTTCAAAATTTTCGAGAAAATGATATCGAACAAGTTCGGGCGTTCAATCAAAATTTTTAGATCGGATAACGGCCGCGAGTTTTGCAATAAACAAATGGACGAATATCTCGCATCGCGCGGTATAAAACGAGAGACAACCGCGCCTTACACCCCGGAGCAAAACGGGAAAGCCGAGCGGGACAACCGTACAATCGTCGAGAGTGCGCGTACTATGATTCACGCGAAGAATCTGCCTCTAAATCTGTGGGCAGAGGCAGTGAGCTGTGCGATCTATGTTTTGAACAGAACCGTGTGGTCGAGTGATAGAGTTACACCATACGAGATGTGGGTGGGGAAAACTCCAGATTTAAGTCACTTGCGAATTTTCGGTTCGGAGGCGTTCGTACACATTCCGAAACAATTCACGCAGAAACTCGACGCTCGTGCGCGAAAGGTAATCTTCGTTGGTTACAAGGACAACTCCGCGATTTACAGATTGTACGATCCCGTGACGAAAAAGGTGAGTGAGGCGAGAGATGTCGTTTTCAACGAGCAAATCGGCAAGGTATCTACAAAAAAGGAACCGCAAGAAGAAAGCGAAGAAGAAAACGAGATAGTGCTTCCGAAAAAGGGAATGGAGCAAGATGAAGAGAGCCAGAGTGAGAGCGAAGAAGAGGAGGAGGCACCAGGAGGCGCAGCTGCTGCGAAGGCGAAAACTGCAGTACCGGTAGCAACAAACTCTCCGGCTACTCCGCATACACTCAGAGATAGGTCAAAAATCAAGACTCCGTTGAGATACAATGCGCTCGTGGCAGAGTATATGATTCCCAATACATACAAGGAAGCTATGGATAGCACAGAAGCCACGCAGTGGGCAAGTGCTATAAAAGACGAGCTAAAGGCACACGAAGAAAATCACACATGGACACTTGTGCCGAAAACCACAAATATGAAGACGATTGACTCTAAATGGGTTTTTCGAGTGAAGACGGACGCAGAAGGAGGGGCACATCGATTCAAGGCTCGACTGTGCGCAAGAGGCTTCCTGCAGCGCGCAGGAATTGACTACACCGAGACGTTCGCACCGGTAGTCAGGTACGACTCGCTGCGAGTGTTCCTAGCGATAGTCGCCATGGAAGATTTTGAGCTGATGCAGTTCGACGTACAGAAGCCTTCCTGTACGGGAAATTGGACGTGACTATCTACATGGAGATACCGGAAGGCCTCGACGTCGGAGAGGATGCAAGAGGAATCGTGAGTGTTATAGTGTGTAAACTCGAGAGATCTCTATACGGCCTAAAACAGGCCCCGAGATGTTGGAACAAAAGGTTCACGAAGTTCCTAAACGAATTCTGTGCTCGAATGATATAAGAAACGGAATGAGGAGGATTTTGCAGTAAATGTAAAGTCTATTTCTTTAAACAATGTCTATAATTAAGAGATATATATAAGTATTTACAGGTATTTACAGAGTCTATTTAGTTTTCGCAAGCAGCGAGAGCTTTCGCAAGCAGCGAGAGCTTCGAGTATTCCGCGAAACAGAGCGACGCGGGCGTATACGCACGTGAATACGTTCGCCGAACGCGATATCAGATTTCGGAATCGAAAACTGTGAAAAGGTTTGCAAAACGCGATGATAGATTTCGGAATCGAAAACTAAGAATCGTACTGTCACCTCGGATCGAGTGCCAGCGCGCGCGGAGATCCGGGGGTTTTTATAGTCGAGCCTTTCGAGAAAATTCTTCCCCCGGACTCTCCGAAAATTTGTATTTGGCTAATCGGGCGTCGAGCCGGTGAGCATAGCGAATATGTGAAAAATATAACAGCTCCGCTCGGGTCGACGACCGATCAGCTGTTTTCCTCGAATCTCCTCTGTCCCGAGTGTTTACGTCGCTCGGTCGCTCGAAACAGAGGAGAGAGTTAGAAAATCGATATCGATACAAACAATGCGGCCTTCCAAGAAACGCGCTATTTATATTCGCGTTTCGAGCATTTACCAAGGCTAACTTTAGAATATTCGCTTTTTAAAAGGAACTAAATTTTATATCGAATTAAGAAGTCGGGTTCCGAACATTCCGCCCGCCTCGTATGGTGCAAATTAAGCAGACGAAATAACCTGCTCACGCGATCGATTAGGTGCGCGCGAATGACGAGATGCGGTCGAGACAATCACGCGTCGCGAACACAGCTGACGCACGCCTGATAGTCACAATTCCCGGAATATTCTGTCGACTTTTGAGCTGAAATAAGATGTGGTTAACTGTCCCGCGAGGGGAATGTCTCGCGGTGGATTCGCACGCGAGTTTCGCAACTGAACCAATAGCATGCAATAAAAAATAATGAAAAGCGAATGCTGCGTTTCTGTACGCGAATTTTGTTTTTTCGCGAGGAAGGAAGTTTTTTTTTTTTTTTTTTTTTTTTCGAGGCCTTTAGTCCGCGTAAGGCGAAGTCGAGCTTTGCGCGGATACAATTAGTGGCTTCTCAGAATGACGTATTACAATGGGTTGTCTACTTATCGGTCGACGCGTCGTCCTCAGCCGTATCGCTATCAGGCAGAAAGACGAGTTTGCTGACAGGCCGGGTAAACCTCGAGGAGGCGGTGCGCACTTCAACCACTCGCACGTGCCCGTCCTCTCCGGGATGTAGCTCCTCGATCCTTGCCAGCGGCCACTTCGTCGGCGGAGTTGTCTCGCTTCGCAGGAGGCACAGCCGTCCGACCCGAAGTTGCTCGCCGACCTTGACCCACTTCGGGCGATGTGCCAGAGTATGAATATACTCCTTCGACCATCGGTCCCAGAATTGGTCCCTCATTCTCTGCACTAGCTGCCACCGGGATAGTCGAGTCGTCGGTTCCTCGGTCAGGGACGGCTCGTGCACGGCGGTGAGCGCTAAGCCTATGAGGAAATGCCCAGGGGTCATTGCGGCGAGGTCCTCCGGATCGTCCGACATAGCCTGGAGCGGGCGTGAATTTAAGCACGCCTCGATTTGTGAGAGGACCGTGGTCATTTCCTCGAAGGTGAGCTTAGAGTCGCCTATGGCTCGCCGCAGGTGGAACTTCATGGACTTGACGGCGGCCTCCCAAATGCCGCCGAAGTTGGGCGCTGCGGGGGGGTTGAAGTGCCACCGGATCCTTTCCTCGGCGAGGCGCGCGGAAATGCGTCGGCCCTCCTGGCCGCTCGCGGAGAAGAGGTCTCTAAGCTGGGCATCGGCACCCACAAAATTCGTCCCGCAGTCGCTGTATAAATTCTGGCAGAGTCCGCGGCGAGCGACGAAGCGACGCAGCGCGGCCAGGAAGGCGTCAGCAGTGTAGTCGAACGCAACATCCAGATGAACGGCTCTGGAACATAGACAAATAAAAACCGTAATGAAAGCCTTTATCGCTCGTTGTCCTCGGCCCTTGGACGTTCGCAACCACACCGGCCCGGCGTAGTCTACTCCGGTATTGAGGAACGGGCGAGCCGGGGTCACCCTTGGTGGCGGCAAATCTCCCATGAGAGGCTGCGGCGATGCCGCCCGCCATCGCAAACACGTCAGACAGCGGCGGATACAGCCCTTGACGAGAGACCGCCCTCGGGGAACCCAAAATTCCTGCCGGATAGATCCGAGGGTCATCTGCACGCCCCCGTGCAGAGTTCGTAGGTGGTGAGCCTCGATCACGAGCCTCGTGAAATGCGACTCGCTGGGGAGAATCACCGGGTGCTTCGCATCATACGCCAGGAGAGCGTGCCTGAGTCGGCCACCGACTCGCATGATGCCCTAGTCATCCAGGAATGGACTCAGCTTGGCAAGGCTGTGGCGCGCCGGCAGCGTCTCTCCTCTCTGTCTAGCCGCTATCTCCCTGGAAAAGAAAATTTCCTGCGCCGCCCGAACCCAGTACAGGCGCGCATCGTCGACCTCCCCAGCTCGAAGAACAGGGGAGGCTTCGAGGTTATTCGGAGCGTCGGTGCTAGTCCTTCCTCGCGGCAAGCACCGCAACCAGCGACGACACCAGGCAGTGACTCGCAGCAGTCGTTGTAGGGTGGAGCATCCTAGAAGTATTGGCGATTCGCCGCTCGCCTCGGGAGCGGTCGTCGTGGCGTGCGCCAAGGCGCGACGCTCCGGGAGCTCCTCTGGACTGTCGGCTGTCCGATGGGCAGACCAAGGCCCCGATTCGCTCTGGAGCCACGACGGTCCTTGCCACCAGAGAGTGTGAGCCTCCAAATCTTTTGGCGACAGTCCCCGTGATGCACAATCGGCCGGGTTTTCTCGCCCCGGTACGTGGTGCCAAACAGCGTCCGGCAGAGTCGTCTGGATGGAGCTGACCCTGTTAGCCACGTATGTTTTCCAGGACGTGGGATGCCCGCGGATCCAGCCAAGCGCCACCGTGGAGTCAGACCACAGATGAAGCGGCGCGTGGTCGACCTTGAGGACGCGTCGCACGTGATCCACACGCCGAGCGAGCATTTCAGCGGCACTCAATTCTAGGCGGGGTAAGGTGACCTGTTTCAGAGGAGCCACCTTAGTTTTCGCCTCGATCATCCTCACTGTCACCTCCCCGTCTTCCGCCTCAGTCCGCAGGTATATCACGGCAGCGTAAGCCCTTTCGGAAGCGTCGGCAAAGCCGTGAATTTCCTGGCGACTACCCTTGACTCCGCACATTAGCCATCGCGGTACGCGGATGGCTTCCAGAGAGGGAAGCTCAGCCTGGAACTCCTGCCAGCGTCGGGCGTCATCCTCGGGCAGCGGCGTGTCCCAATCGAGCCCTAGCAACCATGTCGACTGAAACAAAATCTTGGCGCGAACAGTGACAGGCGCGAGCCACCCCAGGGGGTCAAACAGTCTCGCTGTTAGTGAGAGCACTGTTCGCTTGGTGAACTTCTCCGTGTTGACCAGCTGAGTCGCATAGGCGAACTGGTCGTCGTGCGGATGCCAGCGAAGTCCCATGGTCAGGTGACTCTCGCCCGGTTGCCATCCTCGGGGCTCCTTCTGCAGTTGGTCCTCCACTGGCACGTCCTCCAGGAGGGCGACGTCGTTGGCAGACCATTTTTTCAGCGGGAAGCCGCCCGCCATGCAAATCTGCTCGGTCTGTCTTCGCACTTCTTTCGCCTCCGGAAGTGTCTTTGCTCCGGATAAGACGTCGTCCATGTACACGTGTTCTTCAAGGACGGTAGCGCCCAGAGGAAATTTCTCTCTTTCGTCCCTGGCGAGCTGAGTCCTTGTACGAATGGCTTGGAAGGGTGCGCTCCCCAGGCCGTACGTTACCGTGTTGAGCTGGTACTCCTCAATCTCCTCGTTGGCATCTTCCCGCCACAGTATCCTCTGTAAGTCCCTGTCAAGCGGGTGGACTTCGATCTGCCGATACATCTTCTCCGCATCGGTTACGAAGACGAAGGGCTCGCTACGCCACTTCTGAACCGTATCCGGCAACGCAGGCAGTAGATTCTCTCCAACCATCAGGTTCTGATTGAGAGATTGACCGGAAGGCACCACGGCTGAGCCATTAAAAACGACTCGTAATTTCGTCGACGAGCTCGATTCCCGCATTACGCCATGATGCGGAAGGTATCACACTCGAGCTCCGTCTAAATCTTTCAGCGGCGGCACTCGCGTCATATGCCCCAGCTTGGCATACTGACGCATGAAGTCCACGTACGCAGCGTGGAGGGCAGCGTCCGGCGCGAATCTACCCTCCATGCTCTTCAGCACTCGAACGGCTACACGACGCGTACCGGAGAGGTCCGGCAACGGCTCGATCACGGGGAGACGCACAACGCCCGTCGGATTTCCGCGAATGCGTACGGACGAAATGTTCTTCGCACTCACGATCCTCCTTCGAGAGTGCTACCTTCGACGACGGGGCTTCCTCCTGTTCTCAGAACCGACGAACGAGGTTCATGAGGTCGTCATCGACACGGCATTGGTGAACACGGGCGACATGCCCGGAAACCGATTCTCCGATAGCTCCGAAGATGATCCAGCCTAACGCCGTGTTCTGTGCGACGGGCTCGCTTTGTCCCCCCTTTCGAAGACCTTGAGCGAGGATAGTCGCGTAGATATCGGCGCCCAATAGTACCTCGATCGGGTCTGTCGAACGGAAGTCCGGATCAGCCAGCTCCAACCCTTGGAGATGCGGCCACGCGGCCGTGACGGGTTCGATGCAACCGGCGTACACGGTCATCTCGGGGAGAACCAGGGCGGAGACCGATAGCGAAGGTCCTCCTGTTCGAGGCGCCAAAGATAACGCGACGCGGCCTCTCGCAACTCCCGTCTTTTTTCCACCGACCCCGAAGACGGAGACTGAGACAGGCGAACGAGGCAATCGAAGCTGTTGCGCGAGCCGCTCCGAAATCATCGTCGATTCGGATCCTTGATCGACCAGAGCGCGTGTGAGGTGCCAAGTTCCGTGGCGATCGGCGACACGAACGCGGGCGGTAGCGAGAAGCACGGTTACCGGCTTAACAGGCGACTCGTTAGCCACATGCGATGTCTTCGCGACTTCGACTTCGCGGCACGCGTCGTGAATCGAAGAGTGATGGCGAGATCCGCACGCCGAGCAGTCTCTTTTAACGACGCAGTCACTGACCTTGTGCTTACCGAGGCAATTAAGGCACAATCCGTTTTCCTCCACGAACCTTTTCCGCTCCACCGCCGTCTTTTTTTTGTACTCGTCACAGAACATCAGTATGTGGTCTTTCTGACAGAGAGAACAACGGCCGCGTTTTGCTTCGAGCTTGTTCCCCTGCTTTCGCGCCAGATGACTTCGAGTCGAATTCTGAGTTCCGGTCCCAGTTTTAACCGGCAACATCGACTCTAACGTGTGCAAACGCCGATCGAGGAATTGCTCGAGCACTTCGTACGACGGGGGCTCGGGAGATTCACTTATCGCGTTCTCCCACTCACGGCGCGATCGCGGATCGAGAAGTTCGACTGCGAGGTACACGAAGAGATCCTCGCTGCTGCTTATGGGTCGACCGATACTGTCCAACGAGCTGACCGCAGCTTTAATTCCGTGAAAGATCTTACGTAGATCCGTAGCCGACTCGCCTTTCATTTTTGGCAACGCGATGAAATTCGCAAGATACGCGCGCACTAGCAATCTCGTATTCTCGTAATACGAGCTAAGAGTCTCCCACGCGCGTTCATAATTTTCGCCCGTCGTAGATAGATTGCGAATAAAAAGTTCTGCCTCACCTTTTAAGCAGGACCGCAAATAGTGCAGTTTCTCTACCTTAGACGTGGACGGATCCTTCCCGACGATGGACTGGAACAAGTCGCGGAACGATGGCCAATCCTCGTACTTGCCGGAGAATTGCGGCAACTGGATGCGAGGTAGCGTAGTTCGAGGCGGATGCGAGGTCTCCGTGGCAGCTACAAAAGACTCGTCGATTTCGGTCTTAAGCTGTCGCAATTTCTCCAAGAATGAGCCCTTGTTCTGGAGATAAGCTTCCTCCACTTTCGAAGGCAGGTCCAGAGTTTGATACTCGTGCTTCGACAAGTCTTCCCAGTGATCGGCGAAGAGCTTATCGTGCTGGGCTTCGAATTTTACCCAGTAGGCCTCAAGGACTTGTAAGCGCGCCTCCACTAGTCCGATAGTGATGTTGGCGGCACCCACCTTCCTCAGGTTTTCGTAGGAGCGCGCAATGCGTTTATGGAGGTCTCGCTGGACACGTATGAGACCTTCCATCTCTCTATTCTGCGACGGCTCCTTGGAGGTCGTCTCCTTGGAAGCTTCCTTGCTCATTTCCTTTCTCAGGCTGTCACTCGAAGCACGAGAAGCTCGCCGAGATTATCACTCACACACTTCACGAATACCGGTCGCGAATATCCGGCTCGAAGGACCAAAAAATGTGCGCGAATGATATAAGAAACGGAATGAGGAGGATTTTGCAGTAAATGTAAAGTCTATTTCTTCAAACAATGTCTATAATTAAGAGATATATATAAGTATTTACAGGTATTTACAGAGTCTATTTAGTTTTCGCAAGCAGCGAGAGCTTTCGCAAGCAGCGAGAGCTTCGAGTATTCCGCGAAACGGAGCGACGCGGGCGTATACGCACGTGAATACGTTCGCCGAACGCGATATCAGATTTCGGAATCGAAAACTGTGAAAAGGTTTGCAAAACGCGATGATAGATTTCGGAATCGAAAACTAAGAATCGTACTGTCACCTCGGATCGAGTGCCATCGCGCGCGGAGATCCGGGGGTTTTTATAGTCAAGCCTTTCGAGAAAATTCTTCCCCCGGACTCTCCGAAAATTTGTATTTGGCTAATCGGGCGTCGAGCCGGTGAGCATAGCGAATATGTGAAAAATATAACAGCTCCGCTCGGGTCGACGACCGATCAGCTGTTTTCCTCGAATCTCCTCTGTCCCGAGTGTTTACATCGCTCGGTCGCTCGAAACAGAGGAGAGAGTTAGAAAATCGATATCGATACAAACAATGCGGCCTTCCAAGAAACGCGCTATTTATATTCGCGTTTCGAGCATTTACCAAGGCTAGTAGGAATAAAGGGGGGTTTCTAAATGAAATCTAGGCGAGGGGGGAGCGGGGCGAGGGGTTTCGGCGGCGCGGGGTACTCCATGCCCGGTGGCGCGGGGTCCGCGGGGCAAGGGATGGGAGCATGCACTTAGGGCGCGGGGGTCCGCGGGGCAAGGGAGGGAGAGCGTGCACTTATGGCGTGGGGGTCCGCGGGGTAAGGGGAGGGTGGTGGCCTACAGCGTGGGTCCTGGGCGGAAGGGGGAGGGGAGGGAGTATCGAGACTTAGACTCGCGCTCGTCGGGATATGTTTATAAACACAGCGTCTTGCCTTGCATAGGCGAGCGTTGATTAATTTATGGTCAATTATCGTGCCGCCAATGTCCTCTTCACTTTTCTAGGAAGAAATGTTTATCATAGACTTTTATCATAGACTATAAATTATTTCTTTCAAAAGTGCACGTGCGGTCTGCACGTGCAGTCTGTACGGCGGAAATTTTTGAGCGCCCCTCTCCTCTTCAACTCAAGGGTTTTGGTGCGACAGATACCCGCCGCATGATTTTTTCTAGGAAGAGCCCTTTGTCGAGCCGTGTCTTAAACAAATAACGCGAGCGCCGATGACAGGCTTCTATAATTTACGATCGATTATCGTGGCGCCGATGTCCTTTTCATTTTTCTAGAAAGGGACGTTTTATCGGCGAGCGACATGTTTCGTGGCACCATTCGGTTAGAATTTTGTAAACAAATATAACATAAGCAGCAACGCGACTCAGCGTCTAAGGGAGATACCTCTCTGCGATGCATACTAAACAATCGATCTGATGACACCATGCGCTAAATGGAAAAAGAAACGATATGCGATGCTCTAGTTGAAACGGGTGAAAAAGCGATAGAAGAAAAGTATATAACGAAGAACGAAGGGCGTCAAAACCACAGAATGTGATTTGAAATCCAGCGCATCGGTCGAAAAAAGTATATCTGTTCAGGATTGAGCGAATATCACGCGAACGGCGAGCCCTTCGCGACGGGTGAGGTAAACCCCACGCGATCCCGCTCTCATTGGCGCGTCGCGACCAATCAAATTGCGCGAGCATTCGCACATCGACCCGCGTATCTATCTAGATCGATGGGTCTTCCTCATCGTGTCGCGGCGCAGCCAGATACGCGCAAGAGAGTCCGTTTGCAGCCGGCCGATGAACCACACGTGATACACCCGCGAATTCGTGCGGGAGCGAACCGGGTTGTGAGCCACGCGACAAGATCTCCGCTCGTTCCGCGACAAGATCTCCGCTCGCGCCGACAGGATCTCAGCTCGTGCCGCGACAAGGGTAGCTCGCGTCGACTCGAGGTCCGCGCTCGTACCGCGACAAGATTTTCCGCTCGCGTCGCGACAAGATGTCCGCCGTGAGCTCCGCCAGCCCACGTGTCGTTACAAGATATCCTCGCACGACCTCGTGGTTCACCGCGCCGCTGCAAAGTCTTATTAGTCCAGTCACGGACAGTACATTTTTCGAAAAGCACTTTAAGTGCCCTCAGCTCAAAGTTAAGTGCCGTGTTCGGCAGTATTCAGTTTCGCGAGTCGCGAGTGATCTGCGCCGCCTTCGGCCGTCACCCCTCGCTAAAGTTCAAGGTTCGAATGCAACCTCGCGGGTTGCGCGTGATCTGCGCTGCGCTCAGCCGTCACCCCTCGCGAGAGTTCTTCGAATGCAACCTCGCGGGTTGCGAGTGATCTGCGCTGCGTTCAGCCGTCACCCCTCGCGAGAGTTCAAGGTTCAAATGCAACGTCGCGGGTTGCGAGTGATCTGCGCTGCGCTCAGCCGTCACCCCTCGCGATAGTTCAAAGTTTAAATGCAACCTCGCGGGTTGCGAGTGATCTGCGCCGCCTCCGGCCGTCACCCCTCGCGAGAGTTCAAAAGTGCAAGTGCAATCTCACAAGCGGTGAGTAATCTGCACCGTATCGATCGTCAGACCATGTGAGACGAATTCAAAGACCACGTTGTTTGTGGAACATTCCGCATTCGATCGTTCTACCGCGTGAATGATGTTCCGCGATTTTTCTGTAAGCGCCTCGTGCGCCATTCGCCGTTATCGGCCATATGTGTGTAAAGTGCCGCGTTCGGCCATTCCACCGCGTGAAGAACATTCCGCGATATTCTGTAAGCGCCTCGTGCGCCGTGCGCCGTTATCGGCCATTTTGTACAAGTCGATGTTCTCGCTCGACACGATCATTCGACATACAAGTGATATCAGTCTGGTGTTCACGTGCGACCATGTTTGTGACACCGTGGCGAATAAAGACATTCTTATAATACAAATAACAAGGACTCAAACTGACTGAAATTGCACGCCCTACGACTCCACGATCCTACCGCGTACCTAAACGGAGCGCGAACTTCCCTACACCGCACCGCATTCGAAACGAATCTGACTTCTGACTTCAGAGGAGTTTCTGGTCCTTCGAGTTGAAACAATATCAGTCGAGAAAAAATCTAACAGCAGGAAAGTGTGACGTGATTTAAAAATAGTGTGAAAAAGACATTTATCAATATTTTCTGTCATATTTTCTAATCGCAGGGTCATTATAAAAGAAGGTAAAAGAGAAATTAAAATAATATTTAATTTTTGTATAACTTTAAAAAACGTTCTTGAAATTTACATATAGAAATGCGTCCACCAATTAAACCTGTGCCGCGTAGACTATTGGATGGAGTTCGCCCTCAAGACCACCCTGAACGCTACGGCACGCTTCTACAATGCATTTGCGTCATAGGATTGCAGCCATGTTACGTGCGATTACGGTCCCCACGCGTGCGGCTGTGTGAACGATGTTTTGAGCGTCGAGAACGGCCACGCGGTTTCATAAGGAAAGTGCGGTGGCACTCAATTTCATCTGCGTTATTTGACACACCCATTGGTGTGAAGACTGAGTGCATCGGCTGTGGGGAGGTGTTGATGCGTGCGAGATTGGCACGTGGGTGTCGTCAATGTATAGAGACATATTTAGACCATGAGGAAATGTTTGCAAGAGCGGAGATACTGCAAAAAAATTGGGAAAAAGAAATAAGTAATAGGCATTAAGAAAGCGTTTAGGGAGAAAGAAAATAAGTAATAGGCATTAAGAAAGCGTTAATTTTATTTTATTATTAATTTCTAGAGGTGTAAAAAAATATATTAATATTTTCTATATACATATACCAGATTAATCTGAAATGCATGTATAGCTTTAAATCACTGAATCTTTCATAATCTTGATTTTTAATGATAGTGTTTGCTAACCACATAATTGTATAAAATATTTAATTAAAATACATGTATATCATGGTAAAAATTTCAAATTTATTTTTCTTTTTGTTTACCATTCCTCCCATCTTATATCATTAAGAAATTGCGATAATATTTTCTTAATTATAATTCAGTTGTTAAAAATTAAAAATGGTATATAATCATAATTTAAATAGGAATAAAGGAGAAGGAGGTGGAAGCAAAATTAATTGGAAAGTTTCTACCGTGTTATTATACATTTATTTATTCATTAACCTACTACATCATATCCCCATTTAAACATGGGATCATATCAGCCACATACATCAATAGATCTCTCCCACAAGGCATCATACGAAATTTTATCTATAGCATACGCTATTAGTTCACATTCTAAAATTGAATTTTTATCACAAACGCTGCGCAAGATTTTAGCGGCGTCATATTTTTCGGAAATGCGATATTTTATTAAGATACTTGCACATTCTCTACACTTCGCATCTACCTCTCTCGCTTGCGGTTCTAGCTCGACGTATACATTATCGAGACACTGTTCGAGCTCAAATAGAAACAGTACGGTTGACGGCTTCATGTACAAGCATGTGTCGCGTAACGTAAGTTTCACAATATTTTCACCGCGCATTTTAACGAATTCCATTTTTAGTTCTTGTATAGACAGCGATGAAAATGTGGTCGACTCTATAAGTTTTTCGATGTCCGTGCGTTTTTCCATGATCGTTGTCCATGTTCCATAGGGCATCGTGATTCGGTTTCCTCGGTTGTCGCCAAGGATCAATTCCACAAAAGAACTGTGTGGAGGTCTCACGCTGATCCCAATCTCCAAATACTTATAAGCAGTTGGTGTCAATGCAAATCGTCTACTCAAAATACGAGGCGTATAACGAGGTTTCGATTTATCGAAAAAACTGTAGAAAAAAATAAAATAGATAAATGATTTATGGAAAAATAGGTTTTGGAAAAATATATGCAAAGTAATACTTACGTATTAGGCTGGTTCGATGGAGTTTCACAAGGAATCGGCACGTAATAATTCATACTTGTGCTGCTTCCCACAGAGGAGTACATCGCTGTTGGTTACAAGATTCGAACTGCTTCCACACGGGTGACTGATGCAAGACTGAACATGTAAGGATCGCGTACGACTCTTCGATGTAACAAAATTATAAGGGAAGGGAAGTGATTATTCCCCTTCCTTCAGCATTTCAAACACCAATGTCAGCGCTGCTTACGTAGAAGTTATTAAAAAAATTATAAGGGAAGGGGAAGGGAAGGGAATTATTCCCCTTTCTTCAACATTTCAAGCACCAATTTCAGCGCTGCTTACGTAGAAGTTATTAAAAAATTCTAAGAAATGGAAGGGAAGGGAAGGAATTATTCCCCTTCCTGCAGCATTTCAAGCGCCAATGTCAGCGCTGCTTACGTAGAAGTTATTAAAAAATTCTAAGAAATGGAAAAAAGTAAACGTTATAAGAAACGCAAAGAAAGCCAACGGATCTTTCAAACATCTGTTAACCACTAACAACTAATGGGGAAGGGGAAAAGGACATAAAACATTGTAAAATTTATATAATTTATTTTTAAAAAAATTTCAATTTTTTCTGGCGTGACCACCAGTTAAATAATTTTAATACATTTTGTAATGCGCAATTCTTAACATGGTTTCCGCATCGCATAGTATTGGTATCATCTAGATTATTTAAAGATTCGATATCTTCGTAATCCGCATCCAGTCTCGACGATCAGGTTTTTTCTCGCATAATTTTCAAGCAGATCCACCAACCATTCAAGTTTCTGGCATCCCTTGACGTACACCAGAGTCGGCGGCGTCTCGTCGTCATCGTCATCCTCTTCTGTACCAAGCACGGCTGATGTAATTATGCGTTCAGCCATGTTGTACGGCACGTTTCCGCCTTCCCATCGTAACCCATGGTGATTTTTAATCAACCAGGAAGCACACGACATGTCGGATTTTGTCAGGAGACTCCACGGCATGGGGTGTGTAAAAATGTAATGCGCCAGGACGGTCCCCTTTCGCAGCACCGCCACCTCCTTCACGACAAATTTCATCTCGACGGTGAATCCTTGCAGATCGACAAACGTAGGCACGATCATGACGCAACGAAGGAGCGATCTGTACTATACTTTATCGATATGCATCTGTCTCTCTTATATCGAAATATTTTGCAGACAGTGCAATTTACGTGATCTTGCGCACCACGTTCGACAACGGGCTGTATTCGATTTCGCGATCATGCAAGATGAGACAATAGGCGGTAGTATTCGCGGGTACATTCTCTTTGCAGTCAAATTCTATTCGCACGTCCACGGTGGCGCTCTTGACGGACTCGTTTTGTCGCGAGCAATCAATGACAACAAAAGGTCCTTGCGTCAGGAATGTGACCACGGTGCACAACGTTTCAAAGCAGTCGAATCCGTAATAAGCTTTACGGAAACGTGCATACATATCAAACAGGATGGCATATCGGTTTTTGTCAATGTCTAGATTCATGTCGTCGTACGGATAAAATTCAGAGTTTAGATAAAGTTTCACGTTGGTCAAGTTACAGTGGTCAAATCGACTAGCATCCCGAGACATAACATTCTTTCGACCAGTTTGGAGAGCAAAGATGACGTATCGCGGCTTTTCTAGCTGAGTCGCAGTCTTGACGGCCCACGAATGCTTGGTCGTGCTCTGCAGCATGGGATACTCGTACAGATCCCATGAACGGAAACTCATACTTAAATATCGCCCGTTTTCCAAGGCGCGCAGCATCGACAGCTTGTTGACCTCGTTGAACGTAACGTGAGGCACTCGCCACTGTAATTTAAACAATTCGATTTCAGGCTCCGTCGTCGGATTTCCTACAATGCAATTGTTGTCGCTACGCGCTCGTATTAAAATCAATTCGTGACGAGCGTTAACAACCACGCGTTTGTAATCCTCGCAAAAGCCCAGCAACATCTTGAGCGGTACGCAAAAGTTGAAATATCCTTCCGATATATTCGATAAAATGTCCCATCCAGCATTCCGCATGATCGAAGCATTGTCGTACGTTAGCGGTACATAGTTTTTGAGAGTACTGGTTATTCCAACGTTTCTATTGCGATCAATCTCCACGCCGTTAAGTTCATATCGAATTTCATCAAACATGAACGCCACGCAATTATTTACAAGCATTGCCTGAGGGTCGTCGTCGTTCCTTTTCTTTATCCTCAATAATCCTTCAACGTAGAGAAAACTTTCGCACGGCAACGTATACAGATCCTGCTGTTGTATGGGTATTCGTATCTCGTCGCTATGCTCAAACGTTGTGTTGGCGTACGGGTTGTACGTGTGAGTCTCGATCTTGACAATGCGATCGTCAAAGACCGGCTCGCCTCCAATGTTAAGGATATCGCTCATGTTTCCCTCAGATATTTCGCACCGCGAATCCCAAAGATTGTAAGAATTCAACGTTCAATGCTTTCAGCTTCTTCTTCGTGTTTTTAGCGTAACCTGACGACGATGATGATGGCGATGATCGAATGATATCGTTGGTCACTACCGTAGTGTGAATAGTCTTATCTCTCGCGTGCTCTGTGTCGTTCAACACGAGCATCTCATACGTCGCGCACACTCACGCGCGTTATCGCCGTCGCCGTCGTACGTGCAATCTGACGGTGATCTCTTCTCCTCGAAAATCGAGCAATCGTCCGTCTTGATCCACGACGCGTATCGTTAGATCCGTAATGCTCCGCGCGATGATCGGCAGGTAAATGATCTGCGCCGGCGTTTCCGATATCTTATATCCTGGTGGCACGCTCGGAGAAAATTCATGTATTGTATGAACGCGTTTACCGTTGCTGTACGCGCCCGCGGTCACGTTACACTCTATGCGGATTATGTTTATGTTGATAATATTAATCGGTAGATCCGATTGGTGCCATTTTCCCGGCTGCAATATACGCCTCAACGAGAATCCCAGCAGCGATCCAATGTTGTTGGGTTTGCTAAAGTTTACTCTGAAAGCGCAATTGATCTCGCTTTTCATCGTATTGTGATTAGCACGGAGCACTATCGGGTATTTTACAGCCTCGTCCTCGCTGTCGCCGTCGTTCGCGCGAACGGTCTCCTCTCGCGCGATATCCGCGACCGATGTATGATCATCGCGATCGCTGGAACGAACTACGCGTCGCGGGCGTTTCCGTAAAATTGCACGTTTCAAAAACTCATTTAAGGCTCGTATCTCGTACGATCCCTCGGGAATTGTAATTTCCGTGTCATCCTTGTCGAAATAGAATTTATTATTCGAGGAATTCACGTTCGGTATCGTGTGATAAGTCTCAAAAACTGTTAGACCGAGCTCATAGTCACCATCGCTCAAATCTATGGGAGGAAAGTAGTGCACCGCGAGGATGCTGCTCTTCCCGGTCAGCGTGAACGTCATAGACATGTCGGGAAAACCGTTTAACGAACACTGAGTCTCCACGGACACCGTCAGGCTTTAAATTTACGCAGATTGTCGTCGATCGTCTGAAGAAACCGCAGGCACAATTGTCCGCAGATGCTCTGCTCATAAGTTTGAACGGGTGTGCGATTGTACTCTATCTTTGTCACGCTGGGTCCGAAATATCGCACCAATTCGTTCGGCGGTCGAAGATTACCGAAACTGTCGAAATACATCACGCGGTTTCCCCTCTTTGCGTACGCCACCCAATGAGTACCAGGACCCGCTGTATTGTCCAAATTTACAATTCCGCTCTCGTTTCGACGTATACCGCCGATCGGTAACGAGTTACGCATGAAAACACCTCTAAAATACGGAATGCGCATACGCTTTGCCAGTTGTTGCAGTTGTACGTTGGTAGTTGCACCCGTGGGCATATTTAACGTCTCTTTGACGTTTTTTTTTTTTCCTTTCTTCTTCGATGTTACTCCCCGCCCGCGTTTGTACGGAGCGAGATGAAGTCCGCGACCTTCCATGGCGCGATTGTGACGTTGCATCTCTTCTAGCTGACGCCACGCAGCTTTGTTATCGTTCACGGCTTTTGCGATTCCCGCCGCCCCGCCTGCCAGAGAACCGAGAACTCCCAGCAACGGTAGAATCGGTAATGCACCACCTCGTTTCGTTGCTGCGAGTATCCGTTTTTTCGATGCTTTCTTCTTCTTCTTCACCGTTTTCAAACCCATTCCTAACTTCCGCTTGACATTCATGGTCGCCCAGACGGCTGTAGCGACAGCTCTCTCTCCGAGAGCCGAATCTTTTGCGATGACACGTTCTAGCGCTCTTTTGGCGAGTATCTTGTCGGCCGCGTGTCTGTCGATGAGATCGTTGCTACGCGAATACGCTATGTCGTGTTCGCGACACGCCGCGTCCAATGGATTAATACCTTGATCACCTCTGGCTAATCGTTCTTCCAGTCGAGTGCCTGGACCGCAAAACTGATAGCCTGGAACATGCAGTTCGATCGGAAGTGCGTTTATCGCGCGGTTTAACAGGCCTCTGCCTATTTTCGTTGGCATTCGTAGCAATTCTTTATCAATGGTGCTGGACCGTCAATGTGCGTTTGTTGCCACGGTTGATTGTAATGTTCGTAACAACTACGATAGGTCCGAACCTCTAAATCCGCCTTTATATGTTCCGGAAGTTTGTTCCACACGTGGTGAACGTGATCGCCGCACATTCGTAACAGAACGGCTTTCGGCACAAATTGCAGCTGTTCGGCGCTCAAATCGCAAATATCGGAAGATCTTGATAGCAGGACGAACATCTTTGCTACTGAGCAACTCGCGGTTCCGCGCACCTATAAATAGGCGTTCGATTCAGCCCTCCAGTCGGCAGTGTGACAAAATGAAATTCGTGCAACAGCCGTTGGCGATACGCGTGACGAATT
The DNA here is from genome assembly GCA_035220615.1 of Leptothorax acervorum. Lineage (NCBI taxonomy): Eukaryota > Metazoa > Arthropoda > Insecta > Hymenoptera > Formicidae > Leptothorax > Leptothorax acervorum. The sequence goes on from JASTWQ010000810.1 coordinate 56,014, forward strand.
ACGACGACAGATCACTGTCGATGGGGGACAACGCGGAGAAGCGCAGGCACGGTCCGATGCTACCGACTACTATACGCGCGATCATTTGCGGTCCCTCGAATTGCGGTAAAACCAACGTTCTGATAAGCTTATTGGAAAGTCCGCACGGTGTTCGTTTTGAGAACGTGTACGTGTACTCGAAGTCGCTACAGCAGCCGAAATATCGATATCTAGAGAATTTATTGACGTCGATCGACGGAATCGGTTATTTCACGTTCTCCAACAACAGTGACGTCATTCCGCCGAGCGATGCGTGTCCAAACTCGATCTTCGTCTTCGACGACGTGGCATGCGACAAGCAAGACGCCGTGAGAGAGTACTTTTCAATGGGCCGGCACTCGAGCGTCGACTGCTTTTATCTCTGTCAGACCTACGCGAGAATATCTAAACATCTGATACGCGACAACGCGAACCTGCTGATCCTGTTCAAACAGGATGGCACCAATCTGAAACACGTGTACAACGATCACGTGAATACCGACATATCGTACGATGAATTTTGTGCGTTGTGTCGCGAATGTTGGCAGCGCGAGTACGGATTCGTAGTGATAGACAAGGACAGCTCGCTTAACAATGGTCGATACAAAAAAGGATTTAACGTGTTCGCGATACCGCAAAAGCAGTCAGTTGTTGCCGGTACTTCGTCGAGGTGAAACATTGTAGAGAGGGATTAAAACCTTGTTTTTGTCCGCGATGGCCACGATTGACAGGAGCGATGATATTCGAGAGCGCGAGAAGATTGCAAGGGAGATTGCGAAAACGAGCAAATCGATTCGCAAGAAACTTCGTGCGTTGAAGACCGGTAAGATCGAGAAGGACATTGAGTTGGACACGCACTTTAAGCCTCTCATCGGGCCACTGCGAAAGATTGCCGACAACTCGAGCTTGATCGCGGTAAAGAAAGAGGAGCCGGAGAGCGACGCCGAGATCGACACGTTACCCAGTCAGCAGCGCGAGGAAGAGGAGGATGCGACGTCGAGAAAGAGAAAACGACCAAACTCCTGGTTGGATCTCTCACCAACACCGCGTAAATCTGATCAATCGAAAGCTCCACTGGATGTACCATCGGCATCCTCTCCACCGATAACCTCTGCACCGTCCACGACAGTGAGAACCGTGCAGCCTACAATGCCCAAATCACTCCCAAACGAGGCTGTTTTCGAAAGCGCGGGCGAGTCTCTAGCGACGTCCATTCAAAAAAAGTTACTAACGTCGGAGGGTCGACAAGAGTTTTTAGAAACGTTGCGAAACACCTTTGGTCCTCTGGGCCAAGAGTACATCGGGGCTTTTCTGAGCGGCGGTTCAAAAAGCGGTATAGATCATTCCATGTACGGCGTTTATTTCGACAAGGATGTAATGATGCTCGGTAATAAACGTTTCAACGTAGAAAAAGATGATGTCATAATTATCGATGGCATACGATACGGTGGCACATCCGGTATTTACGAGTTGATCTTCAAGAAAATACCTGACGAAGACATCTACACGGAGGAAGACATGCAAAAGTACAAGAGCATACTGTTGGCGACGAGCCTTCATAAATTTAAGTACAATCCTCTCGGGCGAATACAGGGCAACATAGGACATAAGTACAAACATATAATTCAGAAGTTGATACCGACCGAATCCCAGAATAAAAAATCTGGAAAGGGATTATTCGCACCTCGCACGATGACGCTTACCGACAATAAGATTGACTACGTGCACTGGGACGACCCCAACGAGCTGGTGGATCGTCTACGATTGCTCGACGCCTCGCGCCAAGCTGGTCACAATGCCCACGACAACGAGATCCAGTCGATCATCGAGGAACTTCGCGAAGCCGGTCTTATTATAAATTGAATCGCGCGGCAGCGAGCTGTCCAATCAACGTCGAAATGCCGATCAACAAATTTGGGGTGTTCGAGCAGAGCAGAGACGCGCCGTACGCCATTTCGTACCATCAGTGGAGCGGATTAGTGAGAAATTTCGTGCGCAATAACGCTCTGTGTCGCACCGCTACGGACTTTGACGCAAAGTCGCGCAAGATTCGTTGTGTAGCGCAGGATGATACCGGAGGATGATACCGATGTCGTCAACAAACTTTACGTGGATCAGTGCGTTAAAACGTTGAGCAATTGACAGAAAGAGTCAGACGAGAGGCTGACTGCGTTCGAGAAGGACGTGCAAGCGTTACGGACTGCGATAAACGAGCTTTGGCATTCGATTACCGCTGAGTCAGAAACGACAACGAAACAACAATGGACAAACGGACCAAGATCGGCTACGAACGATTAAGGGACGGCAACGAACGAAAACTCACGGTCCAGGAACGGCTATCGGAGGGCTGTCGAGCGACTAAAGAACAGCTATCAAACAGCTATCAAGCGGCTAACGAACGGCTCAGAAACGGCTATGAACGGCTAACAAACAGCTATAAACGGTCAGCGGACGACAAAGAACGTCTATTGAAGGACAATAACCAGAAATAAACGGCTATCAAACCACTATCAAACAACTATCGAACCACTATCAACCCACCATCGAACCACCATCAAACCACTATCAACCCACCATCGAACCACTATCAACCCACCATCAACCCACTATCAACCCACCATCGAACCACTATCAACCCACTATCAACCAACCATCGAACCACTATCAACCCACCATCGAACGACTAACAAACAGCTATAAACGGCCAGCGGACGACAAAAAATAATAAGAAATAAACGGCTATTGAATAGTTAAAAGCATAAATTATAATATAATTTCTTTGCATATATTATTACGCGTCGACCAGTCGCACCGTTAAAAACATGACGTTGTTCAAATCCGATGGACGTAAAAATATCGAGAAGCAACGACTCGTCGAGGAACTGCACGCACCGGCGAGAAGAAATTTTCCACGAAGACGCGTCATAGTGCGAGGCTACGACGACCTGTGGCAGGCTGACATCGTCGAGATGCGTCCATACTCACGTTTCAACAAAAGCAATCACTATATACTTACCGTCATCGATGTGCTGAGCAAGTACGCGTGGGCCGTGCCACTCAAGAGTAAAGGCGGAAGCGAGACAGCCGACGCTATCGCTAAGATAATTCGAGACAGCAAGAGGTGTCCGAAAAACTTGCAAACCGATATGGGGAAGGAATTTTACAACGCCGACGTGCAACGTCTCCTGAGGAAACACGACATCAATCATTATTCCACATATTCGGTGATGAAGGCATCAGTCGTCGAGCGATTCAATCGCACGTTGAAGAACGATATGTGGAAGATGTTTACGCTCAACGGAAATTACAAGTGGGTCGATTTGCTGCCGCGTCTCGTCGCGGATTACAACGCGCGCAAGCATCGAACGATTGGTATGCGACCCGTCGACGTTACCCCCACGATTGCTGAAAGACTCTTGACCACGGTGTACAGCGCGATAAAGATCGCGGGTCCGGCAAAGTTCAAAGCAGGTGACCCGGTACGCGTTAGCAAATACAAGACAATTTTTGAAAAGGGTTACACGCCGAATTGGACCACCGAGGTGTTCAAGATCGTTAAAGTGCAGCGTACTAATCCCGTAACCTATCTGCTCGAGGACTATCGTGGAAAATCTATCGCTGGAGCGTTCTACGAGCACGAGTTGCATCGTGCGACTTACCCAGACGTGTATCTCGTGGAGAAAGTACTTCGCAGAAGGGGTGACGAGGTTTACGTGAAATGGCTGGGATTCGATGGATCGCACAACTCTTGGATACACAAGGACAATGTGGTTTAATTCATACAGACTGCATTTATTTTTACTATAAAAATATCAAATATAAATATATGTATAAAATATGAAATACATATGAAGTATATGAAATATGAAATACATATGAAATATTTTTATTAATATCTTTTCCAATATATAATACGTTACATTACATACGTCGCATACATTACATACATTGCATACATCGCATACATCACATACATTGCATACATTGCATACATTATACTTAATTACACTACGTTATGTTATCTTATAATGGTATTCGGTAATGTCCCCACGGTAACGTATCGGTTGAATCGGGTATAATGTATCGCTTATCGTCGTACGGACTTAGAGCAATCTTTTTCTCGCACCATGTATATACCTGATGCAATTTTGATCTTATACATGACTGCTGTCGCGTCATTTCAATCTCATCATTCAGACACCGCGTGTAATCGTCGAACGTTATAGTACGCGATACGACGTTACTCTTGACACCTTTTGCTTTTTTAGTTTCTTTTTTGCCATCGACTCGCAAGACGTACATTTTTGCCCTAAGCCCGACGAATTCGGTCATGATCGCACCGTTGTTTTCATCCTTCATCAAGCCCGGCACCTTCTTGTTCGCAAGAGGGATACCGTACGCGTTGTCCGCGGCATAATCGCTCGTGTCGAATCTGTCAATGTCACGTTTCATGTTCTCGTACACGTCGTCGCACTCGACGTGGTATATTAGACTGTCCGTGTCGGTGTACATAACTTTAAATTTGTCGCGATACAGGGGAGACATGTAATCGTGATGAAATTCGTACAAACAGACCTTCGATAAGTCGAGTATACACATGCCGACATAGATCGGTTTGTCGAATTTTACTTCTAGTTTGCGCAGTTCAACGGCTACTAAATTTTCCGAAAAGACGCTTCGACTGTGAAAGTTTGGTTTCGCGATCATTGCCTCCGCGCCGTATCGTCCGTCCCACTTTGTCAACAATTTTACATCGACGTGATTGCGCACGTTCTCCATGGTTTTGCCGAATACTGCGTTGTTCATTAACTTGTATAAATTTTTCTCGAAATCGTTTTTTGCTTGCGTTCTAAACTGGATGTTTAATTCAATGTAATCGCGGAGCCATGGAGATTGCGCAAACTGCAATACGCGATGTATCTTTGTGACACGAAGACCGTGATGAATACATTGCTGCAGGTTGCGATAATGTATGACGTAACGCTTCTTATCGTAGAGAGTTGCAAGAAGTTTTTCCTGCCGCTTGCCAGGCGGTTTGTCACGCGTCGGACAGAACGGTAGGTCAACGTGCGCGTCGTGTTTACTTTGCGGGTACTCGAGATCGACCTCGAGAATGTAGCCTGTCGGGGAATCTAGCGCGACATCCATAACATTAAAATTGGCTGCGTCGTCGACCCATCGAAAATCGGCGTAAGGCAGTGGTTGACACATTGCCCAACCATATAAGTTGTTTACATCGAAATACATCAAGTACGACGATGGTTTCGATGGATCGTACAACTGCATGTACTTGTTATTGGCTCGCGCGTATCTGCCGGAACATTGACTCAAACCGCCGCGAATACCGCGTTCGACGAACATGACCATATCAATGTCGGTGAGCAGTTCGAAATTTACGCGAGTATGTTTTAACATGGCATCCCACGTATACCCGGGAAGAGTATAGTAATACGCGGGGTCAAGTCCATAACTTGCGACACAGCTATCGCGGAAATTTTCAAAAATGTCGGCCAATAACAAGACATCCGTCTTTAAATATAGATCACTGTATTCGCCCAAGGTTCGAACGGAGAACCGCTGCCAAACGTTCACAGCGTGAGCATAATCGCTTTCGGATACAGTGTCACCGGTCAAGGAACTATAAAACGAGTCGCGCGGTGGTAAACACGAGTTCTCCAACTTTTCAACGCAGTCAATGTATTCATACGGAAATACGCCCTTTCTCGTCAAAAGATCAAAATCCTCGATCGATAATTGTGAAAATTCAGAACGTACAATTTTTAACTTATTTCTGCACAGAAAAGATGCTAATTTATCGAGGCTGCTACTCAGAAATTTGTATGAATCGATGAACCGTAACTTTATATCACTTCGCGAATCTGATCTTTCGGCGGTATCTTTCACGTGTTTTGTAAACGAAATATATTTTTCTTTTGTTATCGGTAGTACGTCGATTGAGCCTTCAAACGCGGTAGCTATTTCTTTTATGATAAAATGCGCGTCGTATCCGGATAAATTGTGAAAAATTATGGGAATGTAATGGGAATCTTTATAATTTAGATTACAATTTGAATGTGCGGGACCTCTATAACGACTGGTCAAATGGCAATGATCGCGTACTCGTACGTCGTCCGGCGTGAACGGTTTTTCGCAAATGTGACACTGCGTTGCGCTGTTAAACTTTTCCCACTGTTCGTTCGAGAGAGTTACCATGGGGATATTTGCGGATAGAATACCTTTTACGCGATGCGCTAATTTCTTGAGTTCATCGGCGAACCACGCGATGCAATCCTTATCGCGACGAAACCGATACATAGATAACGAGTCGTCGTACGAGCACCGCACGTAGTACCCGACGCTAAATACCTGATGATGTTGACAGGCGTACGTGGACGCTTGCGGATCCGCATCCGTTTTCTCCAGGGTGCATTCAAGGTCGGCGTATACCACGAATGGAACCCGCTCCTTTCTGTTATAGTTGCGGAAGCTCAGCCATTTGTCGTCCTCGCTCGGTAGTCGGATAGCGCAGTCATTCATCTGCCCACAGTCAACGGCGTGGGCTTCCAATCTCTCGCTCGTGTGAAAATAGTGCAAACATCTGTAAATAATAATAAATTTTTTTTAAATATATCTTTTATATAAAAATTATTGTACAATTTTAATTTATTTTTTAAATGTACACTCACCGATCGCAAAAATATTTTTTGACTTTTTTCTTGCTCACTTGCAAGCTCACGAAGCGGGATAGGTTCTTGATCCACGCGAAATGTCCCACGTTGTCGTCTCGCTGATCTGGCAGGTACAGTAAATTGATATGTTTATTCTTCTTCTTACTGTTGGTGAGTCGTATCGGTAAGATTACAAGTTTCTCTTTCTTCTCGATGGCATATACATTGATCGACACGTCGTTGAGTCGTTCAAATGTAGTAATTTTTTTCAGAGACATGGGAAACTCAATATTTTTAAGATTTAACACTGATGTATAATGGGGATACGAGGATGGAAGATTTGCATTTGTTTTGGCTGGATGCAGAGCAGCCACTACCGACCACGCAAAACATGCATTGTCTCTTGTTTGCACGTTGATCACCGCTTTTTTTTTGCTTTATCTCTTGCGGCATTTCCACAAAACACCCTGCGTGCAATGGATTATATTTGTTCACGTTAACCATTAAATTGAGTATACGCGACAACGCCCACCCGCTATCGCGTTCCTGAAATTCCTCCAGAGTTGCTAAGGTAGGCTCGATAACGCGCATGTCGTACCATTCTCGCAGGTCGGACGTACAAAAGAGTTCATAGTTTTTCGTAGCGATACTTTTATTCGCGCACTTGTCACCTGCCACAAATTCACCGTTGAACACAGTGTTTATCTTTACATTGTCATGTCTTTGCATGACGTTCCGCACACGATCGAGTACAATGTCTCTCGCATCTTCAAGAAATTGACGAGGTTCAATGTGTTCGGAATTAATCACCGCACCGGTCAGTATACGACTTTCGAACGCGGTCTCGATCTCTCGCCAAACGAGTCTTTCCACGTTATTGCCGCCACTACTGGTGCTCGCGTAGTCACCACCGCTGTGTATGAAATGTCTCTGTAATCGAGTATTTGCATCCTCGAGTAGCGTGATTTTCGACACCAAAGATGTTCTCTTTCCAGGTAAAAGCCGCGGACGCTTGGCGCGACTGTGTTCTTCGAGCTGTTCAACAGCTTCCTCGCATCGCTGCGTCCACGCGAAATACTCGCCTAAGGTAGCGACTTGGTGCGATTGCTCCAACAGGTCGCGTACAATTTGCTTGAAGTTTTCCATGTTTTTGAGCCTTTTTAACACTATTTTTAAATCACGTCACACTTTCCTGCTGTTAGATTTTTTGTCGACTGATATACTTTTTTCGACTGATGCGCTGGATTTCAAATCACATTCTGTGGTTTTGACGCCATTCGTTCTTCGTTATATACTTTTCTTCTATCGCTTTTTTTCCCGTTTCAACTAGAGCATCGCATATCGTTTCTTTTTCTGTTTAGCGCATGGTGTCATCAGATGTGTCATCTCAGAGAAGTGACGCTGAGTCGCGTTGCTGCTTATGTTATATTTGTTTACAAAATTCTAACCGAATGGTGCCACGAAACATGTCGCTCGCCGATAAAACGTCCCTTTCTAGAAAAATGAAAAGGACATCGGCGCCGCGATAATTGATCGTAAATTATAGCAGCCTGTCATCGGCGCTCGCGCTATTTGTTTAAGACACGGCTCGACAAAGGGCTCTTCCTAGAAAAAATCATGCGGCGGGTATCTGTCGCACCAAAACCCTTGAGTTGAAGAGGAGAGGGGCGCTCAAAAATTTCCGCCGTACAGACTGCACGTGCAGACCGCACGTGCACTCTTGAAAGAAATAATTTATAGTCTATGATAAAAGTCTATGATAAACATCTCTTCCTAGAAAAGTGAAGAGGACATTGGCGGCACGATAATTGACCATAAATTAATCAACGCTCGCCTATGCAGGGCAAGACGCTGTGTTTATAAACATATCCCGACAAGCGCGCGCCTAAGTCTCGATACTCCCTCCCCTCCCCCTTCCGCCCAGGACCCACGCTGTAGGCCACCACCCTCCCCTTACCCCGCGGACCCCCACGCCATAAGTGCACGCTCTCCCTCCCTTGCCCCGCGGACCCCCGCGCCCTAAGTGCATGCTCCCCTCCCTTGCCCCGCGGACCCCCGCGCCTCAAGTGCATGCTCCCCTCCCTTGCCCCGCGGACCCCGCGCCCACCGGGCATGGAGTACCCCGCGCCGCCAAAACCCCTCGCCCCGCTCCCCCCTCGCCTAGATTTCATTTAGAAACCCCCCTTTATTCCTACTAAGGCTAACTTTAGAATATTCGCTTTTTAAAAGGAACTAAATTTTATATCGAATTAAGAAGTCGGGTTCCGAACAAATTCGAATTCGAAGAGTGCGAAGCCGACAAATGCGTGTTTGTCGGGCAGTTTGAAGGTGAAATAGTATATTTAGCCTTATTTGTTGACGATGGCTTGGTCGCAGCAAAAACTAGAAGGACTCTAGAACTAATTTCTAAGCGGTTAAGCGATACATTCAAGATAACAGTCGGTGATTCAAGTACGTATGTCGGTTTACAAATTGTAAGAAATAGAGAAGAAAAATCACTGATCATACATCAGAGTGCATACACAAGAAAAATAATAGAAAAATTTCGAATGGTTGACGCGAAAACTGTTAGCGTGCCGGCTGATCCGTACGTAGTTCTATCTCCGTCTGAGATAGACGATGAAAATGTAAATAATGTACTCTATCGGGAAGCAGTAGGCTCTTTAGTTTTTCTTGCAGCAATATCACGACCAGACATAGCATACGCGGTAAATTCAGTTAGCAGGTTTCTAAGTAAACATAATTTCGAGCACTGGCGTGCAGTAAAAAGAATTTTTGCGTATCTCAAGGGTACTGCTGATTGCGTTATAGAGTATAAAAATGGCGGTAGCGAGCCTCAGTTAATCGGTTTCTCGGATGCCGACTACGCAGGCGATGTTGAAACACGGAGGTCGACTACTGGCTATGTTTTCTGTCTGGCAAATGGAGCAATCTCATGGTCTTCGCAGAGACAGAAATTGGTAACTCTGAGCACAACAGAGGCAGAATATGTGGCTGCATCGGCAGCGGCGCGAGAGTCGATTTGGTTGCGGAGGCTACTGTCGGATATTGGATGTCCATGTGAGAAAGAAACTACACTGTTTGTTGATAATCAAAGTGCAATACAGCTAGTTAAGAATCCGATATATCATAAGCGTACAAAACACATAGACATCCATTATCATTTCGTGAGAGAAAAGGCTGAAAATCGAGATATAGTTGTGGAATATGTTCCGTCCGAAGATCAGCGAGCAGATGTCTTTATAAAGGCTCTGCCGAGAGATCGTTTCAAGAGAATTTGCAAGAAATTAAATATGTTGTCGGTTGACAAAAAACGTTCAAACGGCGGTAGTGTTGAGAGTAAATGTTAATCGCGTTTCCATGATATCTCGTTATGTGCACGACTGTACATCGATCACGCCTATCGATATATTGATACAAGCGAGAATCGAGACGATCGCCGGATCTATCTTCATTGGCATGTGCGCGCACGCGGAAACTGAGACGGTTGGTCTCGTCGTACATCCATGTAGTCGCATGCGAGAAATCAGTTGTCGAACACGCGCTTTCTATAGTTCTGTTTAATAAAGCATTGTAGAAACTAAAGACTGCAAGTGATAAACCCGATTCTCTCCTGCTCCGTTTCTCACAACTAATATGCTCTAACAATATATATAATTAAAAATATAAAATTAATATTGTGAAGTAATTCGTATATTCAGACACTATAATATTGACAGTATTCAATATAATTATTATAATTCCTAATCAAATTCTGAATTTAAATAATATTTATAATTTTAGTCTATATATAATGATTTTATGTAGAATAAATTATTATAGGATTTGTAAAAATAACCTTCAAATATATACGTATATACTATATAGTACAATAATATATGTATATAGTATCAAAAGCAAAATGTCATATGAGTTTCTTTCTTGTATTATTATGTCAAAATAACTTGAAATTTTTACGCGTTATTACGTACACTTCACCATATCTAGTTCACATATTGATATTTATGTAGTAAATAAAACTCTTAAGTCCGACGCAATAATTCTATACAAATACACTGATTTCTTTATACGAATTACTTCACAATATTAATTTTATATTTTTAATTATATTGTATATAATTTTTACGCGTTATTACGTACACGTGTACGTAATAACGCGTAAAAATTTCAAGTTATTTTGACATAATAATACAAGAAAGAAACTCATATGACATTTTGCTTTTGATACTATATACACATATTATTGTACTATATAGTATATACGTATATATTTGAAGGTTATTTTTACAAATCCTATAATAATTTATTCTACATAAAATCATTATACATGTATAGACTAAAATTATAAATATTATTTAAATTCAGAATTTGATTAGGAATTATAATAATTATATTGAATACTGTCAATATTATAGTGCCTGAATATACGAATTACTTCACAATATTAATTTTATATTTTCAATTATATATATAAAAGAATAAAATGCATGCGGAAAAAATTATTACGCATAAACTTTATTTTATATGTTGTAACTTTATTTGCAGATCAATAGAAAAATGAAAATAATCATTACAAATAAACTTCGTGAAAATGTCTAACGATACGCTTACAATTATTCCAATCTAGGAAGCGGCTAATCATAAATGTTCAATATATGTGTGTGAGTGTATGTGTACATATATATGCTCTCACTAATTTATTTAATATAATATATTACACAGCCAATCTTTTGGTTAGACAATCATACTGCTTCGTTTAATATCATAAAATAATCCTGCAAGAAGTTCACTAATCGTTACAACCTTAACGGTAATTACATTTTTATATGTGATAACAAAAACGTAATTTATAATAACGGTAAATGTTATCTATTATCACGGCATCGTAGGATGAACAATATAATCGTAAAGAAAATAAAAATATCTTTGCCCGTCGACTAATGTAACAAGCTAAGGAGGAAGACCACCCTCAAATCCTTTGATATATTTGGCACGCTGCTCTTCAACCAATAACTTTATTGGTGTCCTTGTCCTTGTCCTTGTCCTTGTCCTTGTCCTTGTCCTTGTCCTTGTCCTTGGCCTCGGCCTCGTCCTCGTCCTCGTCCTCGTCCTCTATACGGTCCCCAGTATCGGTACGGATTTGCCAATTTAAACAAAAATTGTTGAAACCGCTCTTCTTGTCTCCTGATTTCCCACGCTTTACTTCTTGGCCGAACTGTAACAAAGAAATATATATGCGTAGATACTATGTAAGTATTAAAAAAAATTGAAGAATATGTATATGGTGTGTAATAAAAAAAATATACTAATATTAATTTTAAAATTTTACCTCGTCTATGATCTTCATCGGCATTGGCGACAGCATTGGCATTGGCGACGGCGACGGGAGCGGCAGCAGCAGCAACGGGACCGACGGTACGAGGAGGATCGACGACGACGAGACGATTAGCGACGGGACGCTTGTTAACGGGACGGGTGGCAACAGGACCCTTATCAATAAGACCGATGGTGCCAGGAATGCCAGGATCAGCGACGACGGGACGATTGGTGGTGACGGGATCGATATCGATACGTTGTGAAGAAAATTCTTCGAATTCTTCATCGTCGTCCATTAACATCTAATACATAAAAAAGACACATATTGCGTCAAACAATAAAACATTATTAAAACCACAGTACTTACACGTTCTTATTCTTTTTCTTTTTTGTCCATGTCTCCGCGGATGTTTGATCTGCGTATTATAAACCACAGTCTTACATACGACCGTGTTATAAACGGCCGGCGGCGATATCGACGGTATAAAATATGGCGGTGACGGAAACAGGCAAACAGCGGCGACAGGATTGTGGTGAAAAACGAAACCGCGGCGACGATGCGACGATAGCGGACAAAGTGTGCGTAAAGTCTCTAGAGAATGAGTTCCTTTTTCGGTGTAGATGAGCATAGATAAGTAGGCGCAGTAGTTACAACTATCGTCCCTATAGATAGCGCGCTCATCTACACCGAAAAAGGAACTCATTCTAGAGACTTTACGCACACTTTGTCCGCTATCGTCGCATCGCCGCGGTTCCGTTGTTCACCACTGTTCACCAAAATACTGTCGCCGCTGTTTGCCTGTTTCCGTCACCGCCGTATTTCATACCGTCGATATCGCCGCCGGCCGTTCATAACACGGTCGTATGT
>JASTWQ010000811.1:0-68321 GCA_035220615.1 Leptothorax acervorum
ATTTTATTGTTTTCAATAACTTACTTTGTATATATTACACTTGTGTGCTGATTAAAATATATAGTTCTGTGCAGCAATTAATTATGCGTTGTTGCCACAAGAGCCGTTAATGTTAGGAATCGATCAGCGTAATTGCCGTTTTGCCATCTCGAGAGATCACCGAATACTGGTTACAATGTCAATCTCTCAGGCTATGATAAATATGTCATGTAAATACAGTAACGTTACTTACGAAATTGATCGACTTGTACTGTTACATACATTTTTTTAATATTTATAAACAATATATCTACAGAAAAATTATAGACCATAAATATGTATTTGTTTATATGTTGATATTGAGAGGTCGTTTTCGTCAGTTGCGTTTTTCGTATCAGTTTAGATAATACATTTTCATTATATACTGTTAGATTATGTCAATATAGAAGATATTTCTTACCAAATTTTAAACTGCGGATTTTTTGTTGTTTATAATAAAACATCGAGGCACATAGAGTGAATAGAGTCCAGGCGTTATAAGCGTTTGAAAATAAGACGCTTTTTGAGAATTAAACTTTCTGCAGAGAAAGCAAATAATAATATAATTAATAATAAAATAAATTTTTGATTATACTGGCAAAGAATATGTCTCTGTCATTGTTTTGAATATAATTGATATTAAATGTATAATTAAAATGACATAGTAAGATTCTATTTATAAGTTAATTTCAAGTAGATCATATTTTAACTAAAATTTAATACTATATACCTAACGCGTTGCAAAACATGTACGCAATGTCTTAAGATAATGATCTTTCTCAACATTTTTTATAACAATTAGGAATAATCGATTCAAGTGATTAAAAAAATAGAGTGTGTTTAATGATAAACATGCTGTATGATTAAATCCTGGTTTTCTTATAATTGATACAATTTAAAAAGTTTGTTTTAAATTTATATATTGTATAAATTATAATTGTTAATTTTATATTGAATTTGGTATATTTAGCGCTACAAAAAATTATAAAAATATTTAAAGATAAACAGTAGTGTAAAAAGGATATAACGCATGTATATTTTATTACTAATCGCAGAAGGCAGTAAATTATATGTCATGTATGAATGTGAAATTGTATTAATAGTCAAAATTATTAATACAATCAGAATATTATTACAAAAATAATTATAAATAATATATATAAAATTATAAATTGTTGACTTCTAGAAATAATAATAAGCAAAAATAATATAAAATTCTATTTAAAAGTAGATAATCCTGCGCATGGCATTCGTTATTTTTAAGTGGTATGAAACTTTGAGTCACTCAAGCTTGTTCTTCTTCATTTATATACCGCGCCGAGAAGCTATCTATTAAGCTTTTGAGAGCAAATACACGTGAGTCTATGACGGGTAGAATTGTAGCTAAAATTTCTTCATTAAAATTATTTTTCACAAAATGTTTTATCTGAAACAAATTATTTCGATATTTTAACGCTAATAAAATATGTATGTATTAATTAAGATTCGATCATAACATATATTAATTTAAGCCTATTATAATAAATATATATAGAACATATATAAAGAAAGGTAAATTTAATAAAAATCTAATAACTATATATAGAATTTGTGATTATGAAATATACCTCGTCAAGTTGCTCTTTAGTATAAACGTGGAAAATAATATCTTTTAACATTGCAACTGTAGTGAGTGATCTGCAAAAAGAAAAACAAAGTAGATATATTTATATATAATACATCATATAAATTTTTAAGATTATGAACAACATATATTTATCAAGAAAATGTCATTACTTGGGTTTGATTCTCTCGAGATTTTCCAACATATAATCAAGCACCGGATTATCGCGTGCATGCCTAATAATAATAGAGTTAACAGCAAGAATATGATCTCGGTCTTGCAGTGTCATATTTTTCGACACTATAGCATCCAAATATTTGATGATAATATCAGAATTTTCAGAACAAGCCAAAAATTCTAAAAATTCTTTATTACGTTTTTGCATATATGTTTAAATTCATTACTCTGCTCCACGTAGTTTTATTAGCTGCCTTTAAACCAGAACAATACATCCATCTTTGCCACCAAACCAGAACTCTAAAATAAAAATGTTACGAAATAAGAAAATATAAGGTGTTAAAATATAAATGATTAAAGTATAAAGTTGTATTATTTAATTCTCCAAGATAATTTCTTACAAATATTTTTTTACAATTTATAACAAAATTAGAAGAATAATTACTTATGAGCGTCAACATCTGTGAGATAGTGTTCCAATTTAGCGGTTGCCATTCTTTTGCATTCCAAATTACCAACGAGACATGCCCATTTTGTAACAATTAGCCTTTTCAGTTTTCCAATATCGTCTTTATTAGGTTCCTCTTCACATCCTACGTTCTTAAGAAGTCCATCCAAGATTTTTGACATGTATGACTAAAAATCGTATAATAAAATAAGATTTATATCTCGTTAGTATTTATGAAGAGGCGTGATTCATGTACGAATATACATGTACGAATATAAATTTACTGAAACTTCTTTATTGATTAGAATAAATATTATATGTCCGAAATTTGTTCTTAATACTTAATACTTCTCAATTATTTTTGTGTAAAGACAATCAATATCTCTTCCTAAATGTCTTTATAAAATTTTATTATTTTTATACATTCTTTATTATGTATTTACCTTGAAAACTGCACTTTCCGGCAATGAAAAATACTTTAACAGCCTCTCTAAGTTTCGGAACGTTGCATACCATACTTAGTATAACTATAAGAATACTTCGAGTACATAATTACTTCTCATAAGATAGCTGGACAACCCACCATATTTCCAAATTGTGGAGATTTTTCACACACAATAGATTATCCACTTATCATGGTACGTATATTTCCTGTGATATTATGTGTTTTTGCTTTGTAGAGAGTAATCGATACGTAATATTCGACATTTTTTTTCTAATATAGAAAAGTGTTGGTTTTGATATCTCAATATCTCCATAGACTGCATGGCAGAAAAACCCATTTCATGATGACACACCACAAGATGAGAGCACCATTGTATTTATGTTGGTATGTAACACTTAAATTGATAAATAAAATATTGTTAGAAAAGATAAATTTATATTCAGAAAATATTATAATTTTTTTCCATTCTGAAGATCTCGAGTTTCATAAAGCCGTATATCCAATCAGAGTCTCTATTGTAATATGAAGTACATAATCCTGGATACGTAACTCAAATTTTGGCTCAAGATTCTGATGAGTGCTGGTTTGAATTATGGACTGGACAGCCTCAGATTGTTCCTTCTACATCACGGATATTTTCCCCGCCTTTACAGTCTTGTAACTTTAAAACCAATATGCTCAGACTAAAATTTATGTTTAGCCATTGGGACTATTCCACACATTTAGATGCTGTGGAGTTTATCGGTACATCAGAATTAATCCTTCCTAAAAGTCCTGAACAGAGTTTAACTAATCTGTTAATAAGCATTAACTGCATGTATCCTTGCCATGAGGACATCCATAACTTAACACCAGATCATAAAAATGCACACTTAGATATATTCAATCTTCAAAAGAAATTTCCGAAATATTGTAGAGGAAAGTCCCCGATTATGAGACACCACATCTATTGTGTGATTGCCGGAAATCTATCGGCAAAATTGAAAAATATAGTAGGTCGTTTTGAAGGGAATTTAATAAGCTTTAAGGTGCTAAAATGTAAAATTTAATTTTAATATTGATTTTTCTGAAAATTAGAAAAATGTAAAAAATGAGCTTTCGGCAAAATCGAAAAAGTGTGCTCTTAATATGAGAGACTCCGGGAAATCGCTAATAAAGTGCAAAATACGTCATATTATAATTAGACAACTTTATTTAAAGTTTCTAAAAGACAAATGTAATGAAGAAGCACATTTGCAACAATCGTAAACACGCACTTATACCCAATATTGTACCTAATCTGCCCCCTCCACCCTTCCCCCTCAAATCAAGGTCAGCACATACTTATAATTTCGTATAAACCTTCCCTTAACGTTAATATAGTATTTCTTCTTATTTTATTACTGTACAATAACTTTCATACTCCAGCAACCCAGGAGTACCCTGAGTATCTCATGTTACGAGCCCCACGCCTTGCGGTTTCTCGATCACCAAATCTAATCTCCACAATTGAGCAACTCAACATATCCCGTATTTTCCTATTAATTTGACCTTACTCTATCGCTGCATGCAGAACTCATTGCCAAATATTTATTAATTATATAATAAACAATATTTAAAGTCTCACATCCACGGCACTTGACAACATCCAATTTTACAATTTCTTTCTCTACAACGACTACACGCACGATCAAACAATGAATTTTACACTAAATAGGTTTTACCTCAAGGGCAATAAGTTCATGGTGGAACCAACTGATAGGGCCTATTGTTTAGCAGAAACCTCGCTATCGCATATTAGGAGCCTATCTCATAATAGGGGACTTTCCTCTATTATTTGTAAGAGGTATTATAATTGTTGACTGTAATGTTCAATCTTTTTTTATTCTCTCAATAATAAAAATAAATTTGTTTCAATAAAAATTATTCGCAGCGATATAGCAAAGAGTTTTTACAAGAGCAAGCTCGAGCACAAGCAAGTACTTCAGGAGGAAGATGTGCTATCTTCTAAACAAGGATGTATGAATTACCATTTATTAAGAGTTCATTCGAATTATACAAAGTTGATAAAAGATATCGAACTCTATTGGAATGAATCCAAGGAGCAACGACGTTGCAGTTTTTCTGCGCTTTCTGTAAAGTATTCATAGTCTATTTCTCGTACTAATATTTATTACAATATAATCTGTTGTATTAAAATTTTATCTTTTATCTTTGCAGGATAAAATAGTACTAAAAATATTTAAAAATTTGGATATAAGGTCGTTGTGTCGTATGAGCCAAGTAAATAATCGCCTCAATAATTTAACATGGTATCCTTTTCTCCTTACATCTTTGAATTTACGAAATATGCTCTATAAGTTATTTTCCATTTGTATTTATAATATTATATTTAATTTGGCACCCAGATGTAATTCTTTGCAACAGTTGGATTAAGAAATATTTCTGTTTCGCTTTTCGTAGAATTTCTTAACATTTGCGGTAGGCATTTAACACACTTACGATTAATGAACTGCCCGTTTGTTAACAACTCTGTCTTATTTCAAACAAAGTTCTGCAATAATTTAAAAAGTAAGTATAACACAAATAAAAATAATTGTTAAACTTACAGGTAAATTGTACCTATTGACTATAATATATACAATATATATTTTTTTAGTACTGGATTTCAGTTATTGTAAATTGTACCAAGGGGGATGTCATAACGGACGTAGGATTTTCATATCTCAAAGATCTAAAATTTCTTGAGGTTTTAAATCTTTAATACACACCAAATATAACAGCTATATCTCTTTGCAAAGTACTGCAAAAAAATCGCCGAATGCGTGATTTAAATTTGAACGTATATAATAGAGCGTGGGAGTTCCTATAGACACGGTTGCAATACAATTAAGAAATTCGTGTCCCGTCTTGGAAGTAGAATTAATAGGCAATAATATTACTTCGCGAGGTATTGATGCCCTCGCTAAGTGCAAGAATTTACGAAAACTGGACATTTCATGGACGTACGTGTGTGCTATACATTTTCTTTCCAAATACATTAGTATATTACTATATTCTTTATCTGTACATGTCCATCTCTTGCAAGCATCATGAAACGATTATGTTGTAAGTTCTTTTTCTATTTGCGGAAACCATAATAATAGTATATGATTTTTGTTACAGGAATTTCTATGTCGATTGCACAATCGATAAACATAACTTGCGTAGATTGTCTTCCTCCTATCAACTTCTGGAAGAAGTCATTTTGAGGGGTCTTAAATGGTGATTTTGTCAAAGAACTGACATTGTGTAAAAACTTAAAATAAGTATACTTGGATATACCTGAGAACGGTAGTTTTCGCAATTTTGGAGCAGTGTCCTAAATTGCAAACGATCTATGTATATGATGTGCGCGGCGATAGTTACTTTGACTAGAGACCCTCGAATTAAAGTTTTACAGTTTATAGTTCTGTAGCAGGGGGAAAAAAATAGGCTTTGCCCTACAAAATGTCGGGTAGTTCTCATCTTTTTGGCGAGCAAACGACATATTTTCGAACATCACATTGTTGAGGAAGGCTATAAGTAAATCCAAACCGTTTACCTTTTTAATTTTTTATGATTATAGTGTAAATAAATAATTTTATTACATTGACAACATATTATTTGGCTCGTGTTGTTAGCCCTTTTCAAAGTTTTATTGCTTATATTATAAAATTTATATTTAAAAGTTTAATATTTTTATAATCGCATTAATTTTTTTAAATTCAGATTTGTCTCCAATCAGATAACTATTTAAATTACTAGATATACATATTTTAATTGCTTCGAATAAACGCGTGTAAAGAATAAATACGAAATTAATTCATATGCTAACGAAATTATTACTGTTATTATTAATTGTTAATTTCGTACTTAATTGTTTTAATTTATGTGATGGCCTCTTCGCAACGCGTTCGTGTTTCGCGCATCATACAAAAGCGTAAAATCTTACGCTTATTGCTGGCGATGATTAGCCGGCAGAAGGAGTATTTCTCCTTGCTGCCGATCTCTGGCTATATAAAACCAGAATACAGCCAGAAGCTACGAAAGATGAGTCCAATTTGGCCAGAAGAAAAAAAGACAAAGAGGATATGGTTTAAATTAGGTTGGTGTACAACACCAATCAAAGTATATAAAATATAGGTGAAGATAAGCATTTATAAGGTTTTCTTGCATACGTGCGATTGCACGTAATTAGAGACATCGTCGTAACGTCGGACACGTAAAAGGTGCCGTTTTAAAGTATATTTCTATATATTCCGCGTAATTATAATTAAACTTCCAATAAAACTCCTAAACGGTCCCGATTTAAAACCAAATTCGAGCGCACTTTTCTGATTTCGGGTAATCGCGTTCGTAACTATAGGTATCCTACTAGATAGAGATACGGATAGGTAGGAATACAAATAATAAAAATTAGATAAAAATCGGGTAAGTAAAAAAACAAACAATCAAGGGTACCGGTAGGTTATAGGGATATGGGAATGTAATTTTCGACAATAGAAGGAAACATTAATATTATAAATCTCGCAGATTTTTAACGTTTATTTCTGAAAGATGATTGAATATTGCCAGTTAAAGTCGATTAAAAAATTCTTAACTTGTTAATTGTTAGTTATCACTAGCAAAATAAATAATGTATTACTTTTTATTAATATTATAATTGTAAAAAACTTAGGTAGGAATAAGTAAGCATATGAGTAGGTAGGGATAAAGCGGCTCGGGTGGGTGTGATTCAACAATGAACAAATATTAATTTTTTTACAATTTTAAGAAATTAAAATTTATTTGTGTAAAAATATAACAATATAACACTAAGAATTATGTACAAAACAATATGTTCTGTCGCGAGAATTGTCAATTGTATAAAATTGTATATGTATAATACAATCAAATTGTTTATATCTAATTTGTGTAATCTGGATTACACAAAATCAAAACGCGTATAACACAAAATTTTTTAAATTAAAACGCTATATATTAAATATTTTGATTTCATATCCTTTTATTTCTATCCAAGACTTTAACTTTTAACATACCAAAAAATCTCTCTCTATTAATACATTTAAGAAATTCTTTTAAAATTCGCGTTTGACACACTGCTGTCGCCAAATTTTATAACGCATAATAAAAAAATCTTTTTTAAATAAGATTACAAAGCAATGACAAGACTTTTTCTTTGCCAGTAAATAATTAAAAAATAGGAATTGAGCGACCCGCAACTGGCCAAACTTTTCTTCTTTATTAAATAAGTCACAGAGTTTCGACCATCATCTGGTCCTTTTCAAGTGAGAGATTGTAACAAAACTTTGCAAGCATTCAACCGCATCATCCTACGTCGCCTGATATTGTGCCCTAAGATTACAAAGATTTCATGCTAAGCTAGTGATCGAATATTAACTTCTCACTCGTAAGATTTGACTTGTGTGTAATTATCAATACACTGTTAAGTTATATTGCTATAAATTATAGACGATGTGTTAGTATAATATACGTACTTCCAAACTTTTTGTGGCAATCCGGAATTAATAAGATATGTACACAATTTTATCTTATACTATAATAAAATTTTGTATTGTTTTATTGCTTTAATATGTATTAAATTTTGGCATAGACTAAATTATATATAAAAAAAATTAAAAAACAAAAATATAAAACTTATATTCAAGGAAATGAGGACCGCTGATTGGAATCGGCGGGGGTGGTAGAGGGCCTCTGCAGGTTGGCCCATTTTTATCGGACGGAATTTCAGGATCTAGAACTGATGAACGTGTAACTTAATTTTATTAGAAAAGTTTAAACCGAGTTTACAAGTCAAAGTACATTTAATTGCAACGATGTCCGGTAAAAACAGGTCCTCTTTTGTCACTATAAAGTTTTAGAAAATACACAGTAATACAGTCAATAATATTAACAAGTTTTTAACATATAATAAAATATAATATAAATAATTCAATTAATGAAAGAGATGCCCCCTGAAAGAAGGGAGCTGTCTCATTATTTTCAGCATTTATTTAGAGCACTTATTTTCAGCCTTTGGATTACCATTCGTAAATTTGTAACATACGTTTTATTTATTTCCATAGTAGGTAATATTATCAGTTATATATCATCAGTTTTTTGATATCAAAACAAGAATATAAATTACTAGCTGGTTACCCGGGCTTCGCCCCGGAGGACCTTTCGCCCCATTGTAGACATGAGTTAGTACATAGACAACAGAGGAAATGAACAATACGATGAAGAAATTTAAATCTGAAGCAATAGAATTGGAGCAAAAGTACGAACAAACACTAACATAATTTTAATTTATTTTTATTATGTCATGAGATAATATTGTTCATTACAATCAAACGAAAGTTTATTGGAGTAAAAATCGATTTAAAATAATTAAATACCGTAACAAAGCACGGGTATTAGGCTAGTAACAAATACAAAAATGAACGTTTGATGATAATTTATTCAACACTATCATTAGAAATCTGAAAGATTTCAGCCATTGCATTAAAGAATGCGGTAATCCGAATGTCAAAGTTATATTTGACGATGTATGAACGAAGAAAAGTTATTTAAAGCAGCGAATCGTTTGTATACATATATTGAACAGTCTTTTTATTATAGCAGAGAATGTGCTGTACAGATATTAAGCGTCGAAGTTAACGGAACAGAAACAATTTGTTAAAGCAGAGAATAGTTGGTACATGAAAAGTACGTATTTATATGTACGATGAATAGTTATATAAATATGTGCTTTTTATATACCAACTATTCTTTGCTTTAACAACTTATTTCTGCTTTGTTCACTTCGACGCTTAATATCTGTAGCAGAAATAATTTGTTAAAGCAGAGAATAGTTGGTATACGAAATGTATGCTTTGTAAGTTAAAGCGAGGTCCACTCTGTACAGGGTTTGGTGGGGGGGGGGGGGGGGGGGGTGCGAAGGGGGCCGCGGTGGCAAACACAGCAAACGGAGAACGACGTTTCTTAATTGCAAATTTTCAGCTTCGAGTTTTGCATCGCAATATCTCGGCTTGTAGGGCACGTAGCGGAAAAATAAAAACACTTTTATTATACGAATTTGGTCTAAGCTATCCATTAAGCCTAGTTGAAACTTAATCCGTTCGCTAGTTATCGAGATCTCAAAATCTCGGGTACTCGCAACTCGTTGCGTCGCGTTAATAGAGCCACGGCGGTCTTGCTCCGCGCGTACTTGGCGCGAGACACTACCGGGTCTCTTGATTACTTTGATTTTTCCAAGGTAAAGATATTACTTGGATTTTTTCAAGGTAGATTATCAACATAAATTATAATTTTAAACAATAAGCAAAACCCGTTCGTAATTACCCCAGCTACGATTCGGCATTGCCCCGCGTGCGGCGGGTAACTCCGAATGGCAAAGTTTTGCTTTTTGTTTAAAATTGTTCATGTTGAAAATTTATAAATATTATTGTAATTTAAAGCCAAATAACTGGAGTATTATTTAAAATAGACTTCTATAATTGATAAATAATCGTCGGCTTTATTTAACTTTTCCCTTAGATGTTCGCGATTCTTCCACTCTCCCGTATCCTTAAAATTATTTTCGTTAATAACTTTATTGTGCAATAAGAAAGCAAAAGTTATCTTTTTAAAATTAATTGTTAGGCTGAGTATAAGAACCGAAAGAAAAATACATAGGAATTAATTCACAGGAGACACAAAGGGTTCTATAATTCACACCTAAATCCAGATTTATCCCTTTAGAGGTTGATTAGGGCAAAATCCTGAAATATGTTTTTGAGCATTTGTATGGGTGACCTTTGTAAGCAAAAACCAAGTCGATATCTCATCGGGCCTCAGAGATATTGACAAATCCGTGAAAATACATTTTACCCCTTTTCACTCCTTTAGGATTGAATTTTTAAAAATCCATTTTTAGTGGGTGCTTACGTCATGAGAGGAATACACTCCCCCAATTTCATGTTTCTAGGTTCAGGGGTTTGGGCTGGGCGTTGATGAGTGAGTGAGTGAGTCAGGACATCTGTCTTTATATATATAGATAGGGCTTTATTTGTTTTTATATATATAGATAATAGATACTAAATATATCTTACTCTTAATTAGATTTAATTCAAGTCTATATTCATTTGCATATCGCATCCGGTACAAATTCTAAATATGTATTACATCATTGCAAGGTAATCTTAAACTTAAAAGAAATTATTGAATATCAAATGAGAATTTATTAATTATTTAAAGTAATTTATTTAATTCACATTATTATTATAATGTATTTTAATGCCATTGTATCTAGTTTTTTACGTAATTTTAAAATAAATAATCACAAAATTAATAATCACCAATGTGACCACAAAATACTACGATTACGATTAAACTGATTCACACCTAAATCCAGATTTATCCCTTTAGAGGTTGATTAGGGCAAAATCCTGAAATATGTTTTTGAGCATTTGTATGGGTGACCTTTGTAAGCAAGAACCAAGTCGATATCTCATCGGGCCTAAGAGATATTGACAAATCCGTAAAAATACATTTTAACCCTTTTCACACCCTTAAGGGCCGAATTTCTAAAAATCCCTTCTTAGTGGGTGCTTACGTCATGAGAGGAATACACTTCCCAAATTTCATGTTTATAGGTTCAGGGGTTTGGGCTGGGCGTTGATGAGTGAGTGAGTGAGTCAGGACATCTGTCTTTATATATATAGATTTAAAGTAATTTATTTAATTCACATTATTATTATAATGTATTTTAATGCCATTGTATCTAGTTTTTTACGTAATTTTAAAATAAATAATCACAAAATTAATAATCACCAATGTGACCACAAAATACTACGATTACGATTAAACTGATTCACACCTAAATCCAGATTTATCCCTTTAGAGGTTGATTAGGGCAAAATCCTGAAATATGTTTTTGAGCATTTGTATGGGTGACCTTCGTAAGCAAGAACCAAGTCGATATCTCATCGGGCCTAAGAGATATTGACGAAAATACATTTTAACCCTTTTCACACCCTTAAGGGTCGAATTTCTAAAAATCCCTTCTTAGTGGGTGCTTACGTCATGAGAGGAATACACCTCTCGAATTTCATGTTTCTAGGTTTAGGGGTTTGGGCTGGGCGTTGATGAGTGTGTCAGGACATCTGTCTTTATATATATAGATTATTAAGATATTTATATTTGGTATAACACTAGAGATGTATGAATTTCGTTGCTATTGTTTTCCGTTTATGGAGGAACAATCGCTTTATTTTTATAAAAATAAAAAAAAACGTGCAAGAATGCTATCAATTAGCCTTGTAATAATGATTATACATATACGTTGCTATGATTATACTGCAAAACATTATATTATTTCACATATTATATACTTAATTGTTAATACTATATTATTACAATACGTGTTTCTAAATCATAAATATAGACATACTAACAGTTAAGTAAAAAATAATAAATATTAACGCAATTGTGTGATCTCAACTAGTTAAAAAATAAATGGGTGATTCAATCGATGGTTTTTTTGTCAATTACGTACAAAGATGATTTTAAGCACTTAACGTATGTCCGTGACTTTATCGCCACGATCTGACATAGTATTTTAAATAGGCCAATCAAAGTAGTGAACAGCTGATAGTAGGCACTCTATCTTCTGACATTGTACTTGCATATTGTGCTGATATATGTGATTCGAATATTTTTGCAACATTATGATATATGTATATGTATTAGTATCAGTCTCCCACTCTCCATATTAATTTCATGCTTACAGCGCTTATTTGTACAAAAGAAAAATTTGCTGGTCGTAAAAAAATACGATCGTGCCTCGCGTCAGGTATACACGCGGCAGTAGAAAAAGAAAATGCAAGCCGAATAATGGTTTTTACGGGAAACCACTATATGTTAGTATTGTTCGAGCTGTCAAGACGATAAACTCGCCTAGATCAATAATCCAAATCATTTCATTATTTACACGGGTTGCATATTCGAAGAAAATGTCTCACGACGAAGATTCTCAGAGATGGATCGACGAGGTGATGGCGAGAATCATCGATAATATTGGACCGGATGTCGACAAAGCTCGATACGAACTATCCAAATCTATCAGTTTTATAATGACCACCATGTATTACGTACGTCTGCAGTTTAAGAATAAAGCAAACGATCAGAACGAGGAATTGTCTATGGTGCTGAAGAGACCCATGAAGAACTTTAGCCACATAGCTCGCCTCGACCTCCAATTTGACAACGAGATTCTGTTCTATCGAACGTACGTCCAACCGAACGAGAGGAATTTTTACGCAAGATGTTACTACGCCGAAGAATGGTCGCCCATGAACGAGTCGGTGATCGCCCTGGAGAACGTTAACGAACGAGGATATTATTCTTGCTCGTACCTGCACAACGCTCCATTGGAATACACGTTTGCGGCTATGCGCGAGTTAGGACGATTTCACGGCAAAGGGTACGTCATGAAGGAACTGCAACATGAAAAGTTCTTCGACGTCGTGGCGCGACTACAAGAACCTAGATACGTGAAGGTGGGACATATGTATGAAATTTATTTGAATTGTAAAGCGCCGCGATCAGTGGAATATCTCCGCAGACAAGGCCACGATGCAGCTTTCTGCGATAGGATGGAAGCCCTCCTCTCGAACGGATTTGACGAAGTGATGATGAAGATAGTAAAACCGCTTGAACCTCTAGCCACGTTGTGCCACGGCGACTTTTTATTGAACAACATTCTCTTCAAGGCGGATGAAAGTGGACGATATCGTGCAATGCTGATCGATTTCGCGCTTACTAGATATGCGACGCCCGTCATCGATCTCTCCACGTATCTCTTCCTCTGTTGCTCGAATGAAGAGAAAAAAGAGAAATTTTCTGACATCATGCGAGCTTATCACGACGCGCTGATGGAGTATTTGCTAGACGCTGCCGTTCAAGACATTGAGAAATATTCGTACAACGCTCTGTTAGACGATTTTAGAAGAGGTGCTCTCTTCGGTTTTATTATCACGTCCAATTTTTTACCGATAATATTGGGAAATATCAAATTGGAGGAAGTGGTACAAGATGTGATTAGTCTAAGCGCGTTGGAAAGTGCAAAGAAGCATAAATGTATCGGCGGAGACGAAGTGAGTAAAATACTTGCTGATACGTTGCTGCATCTGAGAGATCTTGGCTGCTTGAAACATATTTTGTAGTGAAATAATTCACATAAAATGCATAAAATATAATATAAATTATATTATATTACATTAAAAGCAAAATAATTTATTTTATAAATATTGTGGGTTTCTATCGTTGTTATTTCTATACGAGAAGTAGTAGTTACATTATTAAAATACAAAGAGAGTATTGCAGGTGTAGGTAATTGCACACGAAATGTATTGAATCACATTCGGTTTTACAGTGTCTAGTGCGATATTGCGGTTAAAATTGTGTGTCATAGTTAAAAACTGTGATATCGCAATAATATTCAATTTAAAGGAAATAATGCAAACACGTAATAACTAACAAAAATAATAAATGTACATTTTATTTTAATAATAATTAAAATTTACATGAAAATATCTTGAAATACAGAGTGTACATATATATACATATATACAATATACAGATATTATCTGTTTTCGCCTCATTAATGTCATTGTAATATTTTAAAGCTCAAACACTGAATACTTACACAGCCTTTTACATGTGTGTTTAAAAAATGTCTTAAGAACATCTTCCCGACGTTTTTTTTATAATGCGCACTGTTAAATTTGTAGTGTTAAATTATACACAATTGGAATCATATTTAACTATTCCTATTTCTTATAGGTCGCTACTGCTCTCAAACTCAATATGCTGTTAATTTAATTAAAACAATGTTAAATTAGCTAAACCAATAAAGTTAACATATAATACTATTTTGTGTTAAAGATAGTAGTTAAAAATAACAAAGTGTTATTTAACACACAAGGTTAATAATTGATTCAAATATCATCCATTAACATTTAACAGTGTAGGCACTACTTTATAATTAAGCGACTTATATTCTTTTAAAATTTGCAATTTTTATGTGTTGTGCTTTTTATACTTATCAGCGCTCGTTTGAGAATATAATTTATACTGCTGACGCAAGAATATTTACAACAGAATTTTATCTTTTACATTATACATGTACTTTTTACATAATGATGATTATGATAGTCGTAAGGTCACAATAGTAACGTAGATTTATTATTTGTTACAGCTAAAGATCTTGCGTTCTGTTTGATGACAAAAGTATAATTTTTTGCATATTGTTTCTTTGAACAAAACTAGACTTGTGCAACGATATTTCTTTTTTACAAATGATACAAAAAAGATATTTTACAAAATATAAGCAACATCGAACTTGATACTATATAAATGGATATGTCAATTACAAGACATTAATATGTCATAGAAGATTTTATCAATAGTTTCCAGACTATTAATAAAATACTATATATTATAAAAATTTTAAAAGTATTAAAAATTATTAAAAATAAGTAAGAAATTATATTCAAAGAGAAGCAGTATTAATAAATAAAATTAGTATTACATCAAAAATTCATGTAAATAATTGTATGTTTTTCATCACATTTGGTATTTTTCATCACATTTGGTATTTTTTCCAAAACGCTTTGTAAAAGTAACTGCAGACTTTTTATAATTATTTTTTTGTTTTTTTATTAGGTTTAAAATGTTTGACAAAATGTCTGAGTCTTGATGGAGATTAGTTTCTGCGAATCTCTTCACCTGAAACGAATTAGTTGCAGATGTTTATTAATAATAACTAGTAATTTATTTTTGTTGCAGCAATTCTATAAAATATAATATGTATTTGTTTAACATAATAATAACAATAAATAAATATAAACGTTATGCACACACAGAAAAATACATTTAATTTCTTAGCTGCTGGAAGTATATGCATGTCGTAAAAATTGTTTCCCATTTGCAAAAGATTAATATATATAGGGTAGAGGGAGGCACTATATAGGACACTTATACATATATATTATATATATATACGTATATACATAAATACGCGATATACATATATGTATATCTATATATATATATACATATACGTCTTCAAAACTCGACTATTAATTATATAAAAGGCATATACATTAATTTATATATGTGCATGCACGTACACGAGCTAAAATTCAGGAACTGAATTATCAATTCACGACATAGTAATATTCTCAAAATTTCTAAATTATAAAAATTTAGTTTTTTTTTTTTTAACCACGCGCTAATATTATTCAATTTTATAAAAACATAGTTTCCCCTAAGGTATAAATAAACACTTCAAATTGTAAGAGCCTTCTTGTATTACAAATATATATATCCCAAAAATATAAACATAATAAATTATTAATATTATAATTTAATTATATAAATTTGCATTACTTTATAATTCCACACACGACCGACAGTTTTCATTTTAAACACGCCACGCACAGTTAATATATTATTAATAGAAAATCTCTATAAGTATTATAATCTAGAATCATATTACCTTGGATATTTGTTTGTTAGAAAAAACATTCCAAATAATATTTTCCATTGCTCGGCTTGTAGAAAATGATCTGTAAGAACAAATTAACATTTGTATAATTAATGTATATACGATAAATTTATTTCAAGAAAATAGATTATATAATATATTTATAAAGAAAAATGTTATTACCTAGACCTAGGTTTTATATTATCAAAATTTTCTAATATGTAGTCAAGGACCACATCGTTGCGTGCATGGTTTTGAAGAATGATAATAAATATAAAAGCATGCTCGTTATCGTTATATAATGTAGTATTTGATGCTATGATATTCAAATAGTGGATAATGATATCGGGATCTTCAGCGCAATTCAATATTTCCCAAAATTTTTTATAAAATGTTTGCTCATATAACTTCATTATTTTACTCTAAGTAGTCCTATTAGTTCTATCGGTGTATTCCTCCAAGAGCGGTGTGACCTTCGGCAACAGTAAGCACAAATCTTGCTTGCGATTGCAAAGACGATTTGCACCACACATTGATGGATTGGTCCGTGTTTCCAACACGAACAAAATTAGATGCAATCACAATTCCCACAAGATAGGCGGACATTGTATAAGTGCGCTCGAAGTGTGTCCACATCATGCCATTTTCTACGTTGTATTCCTCTCGCATCGGCCAATTCGATAATACCTTGTATTCCTGAGGATGCTTCACGGAGATCATGAAATAAGCTTATATCGCTGGCTCGTCCCAACATGGAAACATTCGTCTGGCTTGATCTGGCGAGAATAATGTTGCGGCCAACCTGTAATTTAATAAAATTTTTTAAATAACGACAAATTTATCACTCATATCGAGTAGGACACAAGAGTTTAGAGAACACTAGTTATTATTTATTATTATATTATATACGTAATAACATAATAATTTTGTTGAGAGTAAAAACAGAAATGCTGTACTGTCATGCAGTGTCATTTTAAACTGAAGTTATATGTGTTCGAACACTCCTGTAAACATTATATCATGCATTTTTTGCATATATATTTTATTGCTTCCTCATAGAGGAAGCCTTGTGTACGTACTGGAAAACGTTTATAGTAATTACATATATATAGTGTCTCATGTTGAAGCAATGTTTTGCCGAGCTTTATGTGTTATAGGTTGATAACAATAGAAATAATAAGTAATGACCCACACAGCACACGATGTCCATTGGACGTCCATTGATGTCCACTGGATGTCCAGGACGTCCACTGGACGTCCATGGACGTCCAATGGACATCGTGTGCTGTGTGGGGAAAAAAATTAACAAAAGTAATAAAAACACGATGAGATACATTTACTTCGCCAGTGTATAAATAACCAAATTAAATTTCTTAATCGACGAAGCTGGCAATCACTCCTGACGGTCACAATCGTCAGGACACTTTAGACCGAGATTCCGGTCCTTCTATCTAAACGCATAAATTTAAGCAACTTAAATTAAGATGGAGAAATTCCCTCTCCCTTCCATTAATTAAAAGTAATAAAAAATGGTAGTAAAAATAACGTTTATGTTATAAGTATATTTTTAATATTTGCTTACGTGCGGTCTTCTCCCTCGTCTGTGTACAAAATTTTATAAAACTATTGCTTAGAAAACCACCCTGAGAAAATTTACCAACAAACATGTTCACGGTGTATATTCCGGGATGCAATAATTTATCGTCGAAATGTAGCGTATGTGCCGGACGATGGATTATAGTGTGATTATAGTTAATCAATGTTGTCGCATCTTTATTTATTTCTAATTGTTGCGAGTGTACGCTTATGTTTTACGATGGGATAACAATGTCGACAGTGACACTGATTTCACCGTGAAAAGTATTGTTACCTTCTTTGAGATGCGGAATCAGACTGATGTTATAATCAACTGGTATTATTGCGTTTTCGGGTAAACGATAGATAATTTTTGAATCATCAGCGATACAAAAGTCCGTGATTGTAGCCAATATTAGACCGATATGTAACAACAATTTTAGGAATTCTATGTCAGTATTCGTCTTAGGTGTCTGTAATTTGATGTTGAAAAGGAAACAAGTAATACAATGCAGTACAAGTTATTGAAATTTAATATTAATTTTTATATGAAAATCGAAGCAACAGAGGATAGAAGGAGAGAGTAGTAGAGATAATTCCAACTTTTACCAAGAGGATTATATATAAGATCTACTTCGGGAAAATTATGAATATTTTTTTATATAATATTAAATATATCTTTCCAAATATCACAAATAATCGTTAAGAACTCAAAAAGAATTCACCTTTTCAAATTCTTTATAAATTCGTGAAATTTTTTCGAAATAAAAGAGAATTAAACTCAAAAAGAATTTTTTTCAATGTTTCATAAAGGCTGCGAATAATTCAAGGATAGGTAATAGGATAGGTAATCTCGAGGAAAGAAAGTTAAATTTTATCGTGTTTTGTCTTTGGAAATTATTTAAATTACGTTTTATATTATAGGTATTTCTGTATATTTTTAATAAGATGTAAATACGTAATTAATTATTATTGTTTTTGATGAATTACTTTGTATATTCCACTTGTGTGTTGATTAAAATGCATTAATTAATTATACGTTGTCAGGGCGGCAGTGTGGTCTAGTGGTAGAGCGCCAGACTCGCAATCTGGAGAACCAGGTTTGAGGCCATTTGAGCACGTAAACATGGAATTTATTTCCGAAGCTGCGCCCCCCCCCCCCCCCCCCCCGCGCGAATGGATTCTCAAACGGGGAAAAACTGGGCTCCGTCTTTCAGAAGAGACGTTAAGCTGTTGGTCCAACAAAGGTTAAAGGGTTGAGTGGAGATGAGGTAGTGGTAAAGGGTTGGGAACGTCCCTACAAAACGCCTTGCAACCCCAATGGGAGTCAATAAAACAAATTTAATTATGCGTTGCCGCCACGAGAGCCGTTGATATCAGGGATAGATCAGCATAATCGTTTTGCAATCTCGAAAGATCACCGAATTCTGACTACAATGTCAATCTCTAATGTTTTAATAGATCTGTCATGTAAATACAGTTACTCACGGAACTGATCGACTCCTGCCACTGTTACATATTTTTTTGAATATTTGTGAAAAAAGATATCTACATGGTAGATCATAGATCATAAATATGTGTTTGTTTATATGTTGATACCGAGAAGTTGTTTGCGTCAGTTACCTTTTACAAATTAGATAATACACGTATAATATATTTATCATTATACTGTATTATATGTATAATGTAAGATCATGTCGATATAGAAGATGTCTCTTACAAAATTTTAAACTACAAATTTCTTATGTCGATAACGAATTTTGAGGCACATGAAGACCAAGATCAGTTATGAATGATTGAAAATCAGAAGCTCTTTGAAAATCAAACTCTTTGCAGAAAAACTGAATAATAATAATTAATTTATTAAATAATAAAAAAAGAGATAATGAGATTTAGTTATAGATTTCTACTTAGCTAGTTAATTCAATTTAGTTAATTTTAAATAAGTTTTTTTCTAAAAAAGTAGGTAAATATTGTAACTAAAATTTAATACAAAAAATTACTTAAACGTTGCAAAAATGTACAACTCTCTTAAAATAATTATCTTTATCAACATTTTTTATAACAATTAGGAATAATTGATCCAAATAATTAAAAAAATTTAATTAAAAAGTCCGTTTAATAATAAACATGCTGTATGATTAAATTCTTTTGTTTTCTCAAGATATTACAAAATATATATATATTGTATATATATACATATGCATATATTGATTTCAAAATTTACACAAAACTAATAGGGGGATTGAATCTAGTCCAAGGTATATAATTATCAATTTTATATATTGAATTCAATACATTTAGTTACAAGTTATAACAATATTTAAAGAAAAACTAGTGTAAAAAAGATAACGCATGTATAATTTACTACTAATCGTGAAAAACAGTAAATTATGTCGTATATGTTATATCACATAAAAATTTGAAATTGTATTAGAAGAATTTATTTGCATGAGCTCTATATCAAATGTAATAAACCAAAGTTAGTGCTCTTACAAGAGATATTTTTACGAAGGATATCAAACAGCATCAAGTCTAATACTATATAAATTATTTGTTAGTTATAGAGCAGTAATATGTCGTAGAAAATTTTATCAATAGCTTCCAGACTATTAATAAAATACTGAATATTACATAAATATTGAAAAGAATTAGAAATAATTAAAAATAAATAAGAAATTATATATAAAACACGGTATTAATAAATAAAAATAATATTGTTTAAAAATGTATGTAGGTAATTGTATGTCTTGCATCATATT
Organism: Leptothorax acervorum; assembly: GCA_035220615.1. Taxonomy (NCBI): domain Eukaryota; kingdom Metazoa; phylum Arthropoda; class Insecta; order Hymenoptera; family Formicidae; genus Leptothorax; species Leptothorax acervorum. Next base: position 20,560 of record JASTWQ010000811.1, read on the forward strand.
TAGTCTTTTTGATTGATCGGATCAACTGGTCACTGAAGTTTGGTTTCCTCCAAATAGCTTTGTAAAACGATCTACGACTACCTTAAGTCTATTTTTACGCGTTTCTGCCAGGTTTATAAAGTCAAACAAAGTGCTTAGATCTCGTCGGAGATTAGTATCTGCGAATCTTTTCACCTGAAACAGATTAATTGAGAATGTTTATCAATAAGTAGTAATTTATTTTTATGCAACAATCCTATAAACTATAATTTTTATTTTAATAATAACAATAAGTAAATCTGGTACGCATATAAATATATTTAATTCCTTAATTGAGGAAGTATATAAAGTAAAAAATAATGTCCTATTTGCAGAAGATATTATATACATATCATATAGGTATATAGGTAGGTATATAAACGTGTGTTAAAATTCAGAATTGAATTATCAATTCACAATGGAGTAATATATTCTCAGAATTAATTCTTAAATTATTATATAAAAATTTGTTTATGTTTGTTTTAAACCATGAGCAGGTATTATTCAATTTTACAATATAAGCTTTACTCTAAGATATAAATATACAGCCCAAAAATATAAACAGAATTAATTAATAATATCTATTTAGTTATATAAAGTTAATGCATCAATCTGTAATTCCACACACGACGAACGGCTTTTATTTTAAGCGCGCCACAGTCAAAGAATTATTAATAGATAATCTTACAATAAGTAATGTAAAATCATAAAATATACCTTGGAAATTTGTTCGTTAGAAAAAACATTAAAGAGAATATTTCTTATTGTACGGCTTGCGGCAAATAATCTGTAAGAAGAAAATAACATATTCATAATCAATGTATACAATAAATTTATTTAAAAAAAAAAATACATATTTATAAAGAGAAAATGTTATTATACCTGGGTTTTATATTATCAAAATGTGCTAATATGTAATCAAGAACCACATCGTTGCGTGCATGGTTTTCAAGAATGATATTGAATATATAAGCATGCTCGTTATCGTTAAATAATGTAGCATTCGATGCTATAGTATTCAAATAGTTGATAATGATATCAGGATTTTCAGCGCAACTCAATACTTTCCAAAGTTTTTTATCAAATGTTCGCTCATATAATTCCATCATTTTATCCCAAGTTGTTCTATTAGCTACCGTCAAACCAAAGCAGTACGTCCAATCTTGCCACCATTGTGGAACTCTAAAATATATATGTCTATGTGAAAAAGATCCTGCATGCATTTCATACGTACTTATAATCGATGTTTTATTTTGTCAAATTTTCGTATTATTTTCCGTTCGGTTAGGTAACTATTACTCCGTATAATTAAATTTCTGTCGTACGTGCGCTGTTCTATCACCCTATATTTGCCACGTGATCATATATAAGATTATGTTGCAGTAAATACATAAATAAAAGATGAGTCCATCGATACTATAATGTTACTTGTTATTTTTTACATATATTTTCACTTGTCTCGCATATCTAACTTCGACGACTTGAAGAAATAAGAAATCGCAATAACATCTGTATAGGTATGTATGTATGCATGCGTGCGCGCCCATACGCAACATACGCACGTGCAAAAATACAAATTATGAGATAATTGTGATCGTAAGAAGAGTTACTTGTGAGTATTAGGATTCACGAGATGTTCGCTCAATTTAACTGCGGCCCTTCTCTTGCATTCCTCGTGACCAACGGTACATGCCCATTTCGTGGCACCTACCCGTAGCATCTTTCTGAGATCGTCATCATCAGGATTTTCTTCGTATCCCACATGCTGAAGAACCCCATCGAAGATTCCTATCATGTGTGACTAGAAATCATAAAATAATATTGAATTTTATATTGGTTTATGATGTCGATACTTTCGAAAAAACGTGTACCTATAATAGGACAAAACTACATATTTCGCGTTAGTTCTTTGTTAAAACATTCACTATCATATAAGAACTTTCAGATAAATACGTACATTTAAGTATACATTAATTTAATCATAATATGATATTTTATTATTATATATTTGCGACAGTGATTTCTGTGACTAAAATTTCACTATAACGTAAACGGTATGTCACGTAAAATTCGCTGTATTCCGGCAGTTAATACATTAATAATTAATACGAATATAACGGGATCGTCGCGTCGTGCTTTTAAGTCCGTAGGTGTATATTAAATACTTATAAATTATTCTTGATATTGAACTTTCGCTATACGAAACATATTAAAAAGTTTAGTGTCTCCTTATTTTAATAAATTGTTTAAGTATAATATTTAAAATAATATAATTTCTATTACGTTATACCTGTCGGATTCTATAGAAAGGTCGCGTACATTTTACGAGTGTGCGATAAACTTGTGATAACAGAGGTAATTAGAATGTCTGTGTTATACCTTCTCAAGGAACACATAACAGTCTAAATGACATTATATTGATCAAAAAATGATAAAATATCGGTCAATGTAACGTCAAAATAATGCAGTTATTTTGTTTGCAAAGTTTCTCTTGAGTTGTTATGTAACTTTAGTTAGCTGTAACGTTATAAAATTAATATGTACTAAAAATGTTATATTTATTTTAAATTTTTGTGTTAAATTTATATTCATATTCAACATATAATGCTTAGCCTTGAAGATATAATATTTGCGCAAAGCGATAATTATTCGACAAAGCGGAGATGTATAAATGTATAGAACTGGACAAATAAAAGAGCCAAATATAACGTTACAAACATCTCTCCTCTCTCTTTTTTATCTTTATAAAATCTGTTATTACATACCTTAAAACCTTTACTCTCTGGCAGTGAAAAGTCATTCGACAACCGTTCTAAAATTCGGAACATTGGACGCCATGCTATATAATCTCTCTCTTGTTTTAGGTAACTTATAAGATTCATGAATACGGAGCTATCTAGTTGGTCCTCTTGCAAGAAAGCAAATGCATCATCGATAATTTGAGCACGATTGAGAATGTGTATGTTCCTGTATTCCTCGGAATTTAAATAACGTATAATTTTTTGCCAATTCGTGGTGTCGTAATAGACACGACAGTATGCTGTCAAATTATCCATTAAATTTATTATTAAATTTCTTTGTTTAAAATAATTATCAAGATATATTTCCAAATACTGACATTTTTTTTCTTTATCGTAATAAACAAATTAATGTAATGTACAACTTACAAATATTACAAAAAAAATACATTAATAATTCATTAGCAAGGTTTCGAAGAATATAATTTCTATATAAATCTTGAAGCTTCTTTTTAATAAACAAATACATAAGAACTCGAATAATACAAAACTTTTGTTATAATAAAGCAAATAAGATAAATAAAAGAACGTAAAATTTATTGAATCATACCAGTTTGTTGTAGATTGACGATAATCCAATTGCTTGGATTAATTTGCACTCTAACAGTTTCATCCGGTTTTAGCCAATTATTGGGCATAGTATTGGAGAAATCCGGATAGCTCTGATCGGTGTAGGATATGGGTATTCACCACTTATTATTAATACATTCTGTTGCTCGGAAACATTTTTGTGTTATTGCCACTTCACCAGTTTCGTAATTTCTCGTCACATTCAGCACAGGATAACGATTTTGGGTTATCCATGTATCCATCACTTCTTTTATTCTGAATGTTTGGTCTCGCATATAAGGGACCCAAGAGGCTTCGTCTTTAACACTTTGCAGGGGGCTCCACAAATTGTCGGGAGTGACCGGCGTATATTGTCTAAATTTAAAAAATGACATTGTCAGCAGCTACAATGCATATTACAATGCATATTACGTCGTATGTATTTAAATTTACTATTGCGAAATCATCGTGAGCATTAATGTACAATTTAATTAACACATAAATAAAAACTATAAGTATGTACCTATATGACTTAAAACCAGCTAAATTAAATTATGATTACAGAATAAAATATGCCCTCTAATTGAGGGGAGGATCCCGTTTGCCTACAAAACGATTGCCTACAGCTTCGTTTGCACACACCGCATTGCACACAATTCCGATTACACACATTCCCATTTGCGCACAGAGCGATTGCCAACAGGCATTATTGCGCACACGTCGCTTTGTCTACACGACGATATGGCACACAGCGCATTGCACACACGACCGTATTGCCCATAGCGCATTGCACACACGACTGTACTGCACACAGCGCGTTGCACAAACAACCGTATTATACACAGCACATTGTACACACGGCCATACTGCACACGCGATCGTATTGCACACGCGACCGTGTTGCGCACATGAACGTATTGCCCACAGCGTATTGCACACATAACCATATTGCACACAGTGCATTGCACACACGACCGTATTGCACACAGCGCATTGCACACACGACCGTATTGCACACAGGACCGTATTGCCCACAGCGCATTGCATACACGACCGTATTGCACACAGCGCATTGCACACACGGCTGTATTGCACACACGGCTATATTGCACACACGACCGTATTGCACAAACGGCCGTATTGCACACACGGCCGTATTGCACACATAGCCGTGTTAAACACACGGCTGTCTTGCACACACGGCTATATTGCACACACAACAGTATTGCACACACGACCGTTTTGCACACACGACAGTATTGCACACACGACCGTTTCGCACACACGACCGTATTGCACAGGCGACTGTATTGCACACACGGTCGTATTGCACATACAGCCGTGTTGCACACATTACTGTCTTGCACACACAGCCGTATTGCACACATGGCTGTCTTGCACACACAGCCGTATTGCACACATGGCTATATTGCACACACGGCCCGTGTTGCACACACGACTGTATAGCGCACACGGCCGTGTGTGCAAACCTTAGTAGGTATCAGGCAAAAATTTTAAGTAAACCCCCCCCCCCCCATATTGTAGTATATCGTTTGAAAAATATAAAAAAAAAGAAAAATTTTGGCGCGTTACAGTTCGATACGTTGATCCGTTCACGAGTTATTTAGAGTCAAAGTTGGAAATAACCAATTTTTAACTCTCAAACGGGTCAACGTATTGACCTCTATCTTGCGCCAAAATTTTTCTTATTTCATGCACTTTCAAACGATATACTACAACATAGGGGGTTCCATGTACGAAATTAAAGGTGATGTTTACGTGAGCTCCAAACAACTATCCAAGGTTAAAACATTACCACTATCTTATGTGCCCTTTGAAACCGTACAACTTTTGTCTAAAACATTTTTCTCTAAAATGCTAAAGTTACATGTAACTATGGTGTTTGCTGGGTAGTTTTCCTACAAAATGCCTGATACGGGCGCTCTGATACACCCTTCGTATAGTAACTTTAGATAAAGAAAACATTCAGACCAATACATTTAGAGAAAGTAATAAGAATTTTTGCTGGTGTTACAAATTATCATTCTTAAAACATAAGATAATCTTAAGCATTGCGTGATTATATCGCGTTTCTATACATATATGACTTGTTGAAGTTATAAGACGGACGTTACGTAGTACATATTTCATAATTTTAATCAAATAAATTTTAATTTTTCAAAACAGTACTAAAGATGATTTCGTTAACGTAAAGTTACGTAAACCTGAATAGCGATTACATAATTAAGAGGATCCTAAAGCCGTCTGTTTTACAGACAAAAATTGAATAGTTGAACGAACTTACCTAGTGAAGTTCGACTCCAATTATGCTCCTGTCTCGTCCGGATGGATATATAAGTGTAGTAGCATTTCATGCGTCATCCACAACAGGCCAATTTAAAGAAAAAACTTTCGCGCCGCGCCGCGCTACGCGCCGCCGCCGCACACGCGCCCTGCCGGATCTTCATTTTTTAACTTTACAAATTTGACCAGAAGGGTCCGGGGAGGGCGGGATTGTCCATCCGGACGAGACAGGAGCATAATTGGAGTCGAACTTCACTAGGTAAGTTCGTTCAACTATTCAATTATGTCCGTCTCGTCCGGATGGATATATAAGTGTAGATATTCAACGATCACTGTCGGATTTGTGAGAAAATTTATATCTGTATAAAGCAAACTATACATAAATACGTATACACACGTAGGTGATCAAACTTGAAAACATCTATTACACAACTACCACTGCGTATAAGCAGAACACAAAATTGAGCACAAATAAAATAATAAGGCATAATCGCTTAAAAAACTAAAGACTATTGAGAATCGCGGTCTGAAGCGAGGCGGTCTCTATTATGGGACGGTTATAGAAACGAGCGAAGACCTCTGACGACCTGGTCCAGCCCGCTGTACGACGAATCTCCTCCACACTAATGCCCCTGCCTGCAGCGAAAGAAGCAGAGGCGTGTCGAGTGGAGTGGGCCGAAAAGACAGAGGTATTGACTCCTGCCACCTCTAATACGGATTTCACCCAACGCCCTAAAGTTTGTGAACCTACAGATCTATGTGGGGGACGAAGGGAGATAAAGAGCGCCTCGCAGCCCTCTTGTCGAAGCTCGCGCGTGAGCTCGAGATAGAACTTTACTAATGAGAAGACGCAGAGCTCAAGTCTGTCCGGAAAAGGTTTGAACGTAAGTAATGGCTGGAATCGTCCGATTCCTGAAATTTTTAACTTAGCCGGAATCTTGATTACTAACATGTCCGACAGCACAATATTGGAAACCTGAATGGCCGCTAATGTCTGCATCCTTTGGGCCGTTGTAAGAGCCATTAGAGTCATTAATTTGCTCGATACCTTCTCAAGAGTTAAATCCCCATGAGGAAACAAAGTTGCCAAGTAAGTTAATACTGGGGATGGATCCCAGACAAAATCGTATCGCGGGCGTTGAGGCTTCAAGGCTGCGACCCCTTTCAAAAACCTCCTCACCAAAGCATGGGAGCCTACCTCGTCAGATGAGAGAAGAGAAATTGCCGAGCGATAGGTATTTAATGTAGAGTAAGACCTAACGTTCGGTAACAGAGAGGATAAAAACTCCAAAACCTGCGATACCGATGGAGAAAAGCAAGAAATCTCTTTCTGCTTGCAGAAATGCCACCACAGGCGTAGAGGTTTAGCATATTGCGCGATAGTCGCATCCGAGATCAAAGCGAGGGTGGTCTCTAGCGCTGCTGTAGGAGTTCCTCTTGCTAGCAATGCTTGGCAGATAATTTCGCGGCTGCCAGGGAAATCCTGTTCCACGCGGGGTGTATCTTCCTGAAAGGAGACGAAAGCATTTTAATATTCGGCTCAAACCGAATAGGTTGGTGAACGCTAAGTTTGTTAAACAATGGGAACCACGGTTGAGCTGGCCATCCTGGCACCACTACCACCCCCTCTGCCCTGTCCGAAATTATTTTACGAAGGACTCTTAAAATTAATATAAAAGGAGGAAAAGCGTAGAAGTAGAATTTACTCCTGTCTAGAGAAAAAATCTATTGCGTAGGCCAGAGGATCTGGCAACCATGCCACAAAACGAGAGCATTTTGCGTTGATCGAAGACGCGAATAAAACAATCTCGAAAGGACCAAACACAGAGCGAATTTCATTGAAATACGACTGCTCTAAGGTCCACTCAGTTTCTACAGAAACGATTCTAGATTCCGCATCGGCGACAATATTTTGAGCTGAGGGGACATCTGCTGCATAGATAAAAAGATTTCGGACTGCGCACCAGCACCAGATCTGTTTTGCCAGGCCGAATAAGTGGGGGAACCTAACCGATCCCATTCGGTCAATGTAAAACAAGGCAGTAGAATTATCCACTCTTAATAGGATGTTACAATTCTCCAAATGAGAAGCAAAACATCTGAGAGCCTGGAAGACAACCAACAGTTCCAAATAGTTGATGTGGTTGCGTTTTTCCGTCATCTGACCAGAAACCATGCGTTCGGTTTTCATTACAAGCAGCCCCCCAACCTGATAGTGAGGCATCCGAAAAGATTTCAATCTCAAAGCGGCCTCATCTAATTCCGTTATGTTGAGACCTGTCCGCGAACACGGACTTCCACCATAACAAATTCTATCGAATCAAAGAGGGCTCTCTTTTGTCGTCAGGAATAGAAATCGCAAAAAAATCCGTATTAAAATTAAGGCCTAAAAAACGTCATGATCTCGAAGGAGAAAGGGCGCTCTTACGTTTATTAGAGAGGCGGCCCCCAACTCGTACCTGATCCCTATTTAACGGCTTCTCGAACGGGACCTGTGCCTCCGGGCTAACTGGCGACTGCTGCTCGCATATCTCGACGTCCCTGCCTTGGATGTCGCCGCTGATTTTTTGTTCGTTGCAGGGACGCGGGCGTTTCCCGACTTGGCAGGCGTTACCTGTGCTGGTTGTTTAATAGGCTGATGCGTGTTCTTCGATACCACCAACGGAGTTTTAGCAATACTCTTGGAAGACTTCTCCATGGTAGATGCTTTCTTTAATTCCTTGCCAAAGGCCGTGCCAAATAGGAAATTATCGGCTGGAATAGCCTCGACCGTATTCTTTGCTAGGAGGTTAAGTGAAGGCTTAATCTGAGCTCTTCTGGAAAGGGATAAGCGGTAGAAAAGATCTGCTAGTATCTTGGCGCCCTCATTGACCTTGATAACCGACCGGGCCTCAGCAGATAAAGACTGTTGAATTTCAGGTCTGAGAAAATCTGAAATCGCTTCGCCGAAAGCGCACAAGGCAATGCCTGCTTGGTCCTGGTCCTCGGCTCAAAAATCGTCTCTGCCGACCACCGAGTTGCCCTTCAGAGCCGATTTGAACTCGAGATTCAATTTCAGGGCCCTGAGAAAAGCCCTAGCCTCAACGGGCATATATTTCTTGAGGAGAGGGTCCCTGAGCTCGGGAGGGAGGCCCTCGCGAGTGATAACGCGCCAGGCTTGGGTGACTGAGTCATTCCAAGATGCCGCCTCTATTTGCTCTAGCCCCGAACCAAACAGCTCTCTTGTGAAAGCATCAAGGGGCCCCTCTGCAGGGATCGTGCCAGGTGGCTCTAATGACAAGCTTACTGTTTTTGCCGGTCCTGACTTGAGGGAAGTGACGTCTGCTGTCGCAGCTGGAAAGGCAAATGACTTCTCAAGACAACGGTTATGTCGAACTCTCCGTCTATATTGTGCAAATACAGGGCTAGAGAGGTCGTACATACTTGGAAACTGCGCTTCCATACCTATCTGCAACGCGGACGCTGCCGAGGATTCCCCGCCGGCAGCAAGATCCGCCTGCGTAGAAGGCGCTTTTCTGAAAGGATCGACCACTACGGGCTCGATCAGCAGTTTCCGGTCAGTTATCTGAGCCGGGGGAGAAGCAATCGACGTCGCCGAAGGGGGGGACCGCGGGCCCCTAACCTCTCGTCGTGCTACGTCAATAAGGCGGGCTAGCAGTCTCGACTCGATCTCCAACAGCCGTTCGCTGCTCGATGACCTCTTCCTCTTCTTCGATTTGTGCGACAATTTACCCATGATATATAAATTCTGAACGCTGTAAACTAGAAAAAACTTACAGAGATTGCACGTAGGCCTGTTATGGAATCGTGCAACAGGAAAACAATGAAGATCCGGCAGGGCGCGTGTGCGGCGGCGGCGCGTGGCGCGGCGCGGCGCGAAAGTTTTTTCTTTAAATTGGCCTGTTGTGGATGACGCATGGAATGCTACCACACTTATATATCCATCCGGACGAGACGGACATAATCTGTACTCATGCAGTGTCGTATTAATTTGACAAAATTTAAAATGCTTCTCCAGGATTGCAGTACATACATCAATGATTCAGGGAAACTTTGATCTTATATGGAAAACGAGAGAAAGTTACGGAACTACAGATTTCTTTATCTACATTTACCTCAATATGGCGTCTCCAGTTGGCAGACGACCTGTCAATTTATCAAAAGATGTGCTTCATATAAAAGATATACCGGTGGAACAAAAGTGAAAACAAGTTTCCCTGGATCACAAAAACGACACATTATTGAACCCTTGAAATCAAGATTACAAGTCTAATAAAAGCATGAGATGTGTATGTGTGTCGTGCGTATGTGTGCGTGAAATATAGGTGCTATCCTTGTCTATTACAAAGACAGATATAGGTCGGTAACACAGAAAATGATAGAAAATGATAATTTTGTCGGGGGGTTTAGGATCCCCTTAAGGGGATCCTGCAGCCGAATGTTTTACTGACAAAATTACCATTTTCTATCATTTTCTATGTTACCGATCTATATCTGTCCTTGTAATAGACAAGGATAGCACCTATATTTCACGCTTGCATACGCACGACACACATCCGACACACGTACTCATCCTATGCTTTTATTAGGCTTGCAATCTTGATTTCAAAGGTTCAATAATGTGTCGTGTTTTGTGATCCAGGGAAACTTGTTTTCACTTTCGTACAAACGGTATATCTTTTATATGAAGCACATCTTTTGATAAATTGACAGGTCATCTGCCAACTGGAGACGCCATATTGAGGTAAATGTAGATAAAGAAATCTGTAGTTCCGTAACTTTCTCTCGTTTTCCATATAAGATCAAAGTTTCCCTGGATCATTGATGTATGTACTGCAATCCTGGAGAAGCATTTTAAATTCTGTCAAATTAATCTGTACTGCATGAGTACAGATTTTTGTCGGTAAAACAGACGGCTTTAGGATCCCTTTAATTATGTAATCGCAATTCATGTTTACATAACTTTACGTTAACGAAATCATCTTTAGTACTGTTTTAAAAAATTAAAATTTATTTGATTCTTCTTCTTCTTCTTCTACGGCATAACGGGCCTAAAGAGGTCCTTGGCCTCATGGAGAATTTGTCTCCAATTTTCGCGGTCCTCCGGTTTCTGCCTCCAGTCCTTTACTCTCAGGACTTTTATATCCTCCAGGACTGAGCACCACCAACGGTTTCTTGGTCTTCCCCTAGGTCTAACGCTGTGTATGTCGCCAAACAGCGCCCTCCTACATGGGTTCAGCTTCTCCATTCTATTCACATGGCCCAGCCATCTCAGTCTGCTTATCCTAATATATGATTCAACGTCTGTGTCCATGAAAAGTTGGTATAGCTCGTTGTTAGTTTTTCTCCTGTACTCGTTTTCACTTATTTTATTTGCTCCAAATATTTTCCTCAGTATTTTCCTCTCGAAAACTCCAAGGTTTACCATATCAGTCTTCCTCAACGTCCAGCATTCCGCTCCATATGTTATGATAGGCCTAATAAGAGTTTTATATATTATTATTTTGGTTGTTCTTGATAATTCTTTAGACCTGAGTAGTGGCGCGAGGCTGAAGTATGCTCTGTTGGCTTTGACCAATCTTCTCCTGATTTCTGCAGCTTCATTGTTGTCTTCTGATATAACTGAGCCTAGGTAAGTGAATTCGCTGACTACTTCAAATGAATATTGCCCTATGATTATTCTTTGTCCAATCCTTCTCTTTGCTTCCTGAGATCTGGATACTACCATAAATTTAGTTTTGTCTGCATTAATTTGGAGCCCTACTTTCCTTGCCTCTTCCTCAATTGCCTCGAACGTCTCCCTGACTGCTTTTAGGCTTCTCCCTGCTATGTCGAGGTCGTCCGCATAGCCCAGAATCTGGTAGCTGTGGTTTAATAGTGTGGCGTTTCTTCTAATGTTTGCTCTTCTCATTACTGCTTCCAGTACCAGGTTAAACATCACCGGAGCCAGCCCGTCGCCTTGCCTAACTCCTTTATTTATTTTTAATGTTTCCGAGGTTCCACCGTTGATCCGGACTCTTCCTTTGGATCCTGACGTCATAATTTTACATACCTGTACCAGCTCATCTGGTACTCCTAGTTTTTCAAGCGCTATCCACATTTCCTTTCTGTTTATGCTGTCATATGCTGTTCTGAAATCAAGGAAGAGGTGATACGATGTTATGTTATATTCCCACAGTTTCTCTAGTATACACCTCATAGTGAATAGTTGGTCCGTGGTTGCCCTATTCTTCCTATCCGCACTGATACTCACCCAGTGAGTTCTCGTATATATCTTCTAGTTTTTTGCGCAAGATATACGTGGACACTTTATGTGCTGTACTCAGAAGTGTTATAGCTCTATAATTCTGACATTTTGTTAGGTCACCCTTTATTTGATTAAAATTATGAAATATGTACTACGTAACATCCGTCTTATATAACTTCAACAAGTCATATATGTATAGAAACGCAATATATTCACGCAATGCTTAAGATAATCTTATGTTTTAGGAATGATAATTTGTAACACCAGCAAAAATTCTTATCACTTTCTCTAAATGTATTGGTCTAAATGTTTTCTTTATCTAAAGTTACTATACAAAGGGTGTATCAGAGCGCCCGTATCAGGCATTTTGTAGGAAAACTACCCAGCAAACACCATAGTTACATGTAACTTTAACATTTTAGAGAAAAATGTTTTAGACAAAAGTTGTACGGTTTCAAAGGGCACATAAGATAGTGGTAATGTTTTAACCTTGGATAGTTGTTTGGAGCTCACGTAAACATCACCTTTGATTTCGTACATGGAACCCCCTATGTTGTAGTATATCGTTTGAAAGTGCATGAAATAAGAAAAATTTTGGCGCAAGATAGAGGTCAATACGTTGACCCGTTTGAGAGTTAAAAATTGGCTATTTCCAACTTTGACTCTAAATAACTCGTGAACGGATCAACGTATCGAACTGTAACGCGCCAAAATTTTTCTTTTTTTTTATATTTTTCAAACGATATACTACAATATGGGGGGGGGGGGGTTTACTTAAAATTTTTGCCTGATACCTACTAAGGTTTGCAACACGGCCGTGTGTTGCACACACGGAGTGTGCGCTATACAGTCGTGTGTGCAACACGGGCCGTGTGTGCAATATAGCCATGTGTGCAATACGGCTGTGTGTGCAAAACAGCCATGTGTGCAATACGGCTGTGTGTGCAAGACAGTAATGTGTGCAACACGGCTGTATGTGCAATACGGCCGTGTGTGCAATACGGTCGCGTGTGCAATACGGTCGTGTGTGCAAAACGGTCGTGTGTGCAATACTGTCGTGTGTGCAAAACGGTCGTGTGTGCAATACTGTCGTGTGTGCAATATAGCCGTGTGTGCAAGACAGCCGTGTGTTCAACACGGCTATGTGTGCAATACGGCCGTGTGTGCAATACGGTCGTGCGTGCAATATAGCCGTGTGTGAAATACGGCCGTGTGTGCAATGCGCTGTGTGCAATGCGGTCGTGTATGCAATGCGCTGTGGGCAATACGGTCCTGTGTGCAATACGGTCGTGTGTGCAATGCGCTGTGTGCAATACGGTCGTGTGTGCAATGCACTGTGTGCAATATGGTTATGTGTGTAATACGCTGTGGGCAATACGTTCATGTGCGCAACACGGTCGCGTGTGCAATACGATCGCGTGTGCAGTATGGCCGTGTGTACAATGTGCTGTGTATAATACGGTTGTGTGTGCAACGCGCTGTGTGCAGTACAGTCGTGTGTGCAATGCGCTATGGGCAATACGGTCGTGTGTGCAATGCGCTGTGTGCAATATCGTCGTGTAGACAAAGCGACGTGTGCGCAATAATGCCTGTTGGCAATCGCTCTGTGCGCAAATGGGAATGTGTGTAATCGGAATTGTGTGCAATGCGGTGTGTGCAAACGAAGCTGTAGGCAATCGTGTTGTAGGCAACCGGAGCCCTCCCTAATTGAGTAGCATTGGATATTAAACGCACAGATTTATTTTTCTCATGTAGCGAACTATATTTTTTAACTTGAATACAAGAAACATTATACGTACTTATTATATTTAATATTACGATATATAATTATATTAGACTACATGATACACACTTACTTTGCTTGGAAATACCTGGTGATACCTTTTCGAAATACCTCGTCGCCTACTGCATGATATAACATGCGCAATATAGCTGGCGCTACGATCAAATACACGACATTAAATACCGATTTATACTAATACACTAATGTAAAGTATATTGTACGCATAAAATTAAGATATAGGTATGTGAACGTATTGCGCAAAAAGAGAATTTGTTCGCTATTAACTTTCTGTTATCTATCTCCACCTTTTTTTTGTGCTACCTGCATTAAAGGTACTCATGGACAATAGTTTCATGTTATTTACATAAAATCTTACCTTTTTTATAAACTTCACTACTAAAGAGTTCGCTATACTCCAAGGAATGAAGGTTCAATGTAACAGAATCCAATAAGCCAATATCTAAATAAAGAGATTCGTGCATGGGCCCAGTCACGAAAATATCCATTCGCCGCCAGTCTTCAAATGTCTACACAATAAAGAAGTTCTCTGATATGGCTGAATATAAAAATTCGAAGAGAAGTTCGCATTAGGGATATAAACCTGTTTATCCGTTTTCAGAACTTCGCTAATTTAATTTTTATTATACTTTATCTAATATGTCAAATATTGACCGTTTCAAATCTATCTTCTTTGAGAAAAGCATATTTAGTTTAATAATTTTTTAAGATATTGGATAATACTAAATACAAAAATAAAATCAAAGTAAAAAAATTTGAGATGTTACTTTTCTTTTTAGTTTGTTACACTATTATAATTATAATCACAGTATCTCCAAATATGAATATAATGTTGAAATATAAGAGATTTAAAATAGCAAATCTTTAATTTGGGGGCGAGGGATGCTAAGAACATAATATTCTCAAATTTTAATACAAATTAGTATGAAATGTTTTGTTATAGTTATTCGAAAAACACGCGTTACAATTTATTTTACAATTCTAAATTGAGAACAACGTGCTATCATTTATTTAGTTCCGTCTTGATAAATTTTATAAAAATATGGAAATATTTAATGAATGTTATTTTGATTTTAATAATTGAAATGTACTTCTAATTTTTCTATTTAATGTGTGAGCAACCTTGCATTTGTAATAAATTATTAAATAACCTTGTTAAGGAAATACGCCTGGAAGAACACAGCAAATCCCTCGCTTAACCACAAATAATTCCACCAAGATGGGGTAATGAAATTGCCGAACCATTGATGTACAATTTCATGTGCTACTAACGACGCTACTTTAATTCTCCGAAATGTGGGATCTGTACTTTCATCGTAGACAACTTTTGACTCGCTAAAAGAAAAGCATAACATAATATACAAAATGTGATTAAGCATAGTCTTTCACTCTTTCTCATAGCTAGCAGCATCATATGCAGTTTAATTTGTTTCCACACAAGTAATTACATTATTCATAATTCTCTTACTGTAACTCACAATCAGTCAATTACATAACTCAAACTAATGGTTTGAAATTTTATCTTTTCATATTTGTAATAATATACATATATTATATACGTAAACATTTATATAAATGTGGGAAGAGGGAATAACGTAACACATTAATTAGGCATGTTAATTTATTTAAAATAATTAAAGAATGAAAACATGCAAATAAAATTTGAATATTCGTGAAATACACACGTGTATTTAATTATCAAATTTTAAGTGCTAAAAGTCATTAGCCAACTTTAATAACTTAATATTAATCTATTTTTACTTATGTATATTATTAATTCTTCTAGTTATGTATATATGTATATTACTCGTAAATAATGATTCCCCAACTTTCCATTCCGTCGGCGGGATAATCTGGTACCATAACGTGATCTATTTTCGGTACCCCTTTAGTTCTATCGGTGTATTCCTCCAAGAGCGGTGTGACCTGTTCGGCAACAGTAAGCACGAATCTTGCTTGCGATTGCAAAGACGACTTGCACCACACATTGATGGATTGGTCCGTGTTTCCAACACGAACAAAATTAGATGCAATCACAATTCCCACAAGATAGGCGGACATTGTATAAGTGCGCTCGAAGTGTGTCCACATCATGCCATTTTCTACGTTGTATTCCTCTCGCATCGGCCAATTCGATAATACCTTGTATTCTTGAGGATGCATCACGGAGATCATGAAATAAGCTTTTATCGCTGGCTCGTCCCAACATGGAAACATTCGTCTAGCTTGATCTGGCTGGAATAATGTTGCGGCCAACCTGTAATTTAATAAAATTTTTTAAATAACGACAAATTTATCGCTCATATCGAGTAGGACACAACACAAGAGTTTAGAGAACACTAGTTATTATTTATTATTATATTATATACGTAATAACATAATAATTTTGTTGAGAGTAAAAACAGAAATGCTGTACCGTCATGCAGTGTCATTTTAAACTGAAGTTATATGTGTTCGAACACTCCTGTAAACATTATATCATGCATTTTTTGCATATATATTTTATTTTTTATACTTGTATACATAATGGAAAACGTTTGTAGTAATTACATATGTATAATATGTACTCACCTATGCAATTCCACGTTGATTAACACGAAGTTGATTACCACGATTGCCGCGAAGAGTCGATACATGTTTTCTGAATTTTTCGGCAACTAAAGCTACAAAAGTTAAGAAGGTTTTAGGAGCGTTATAATTTCGAATTATGTCCACAATCGATACACACAACAGAAAAATAATGTAGTCAATCGTTAGCTTTCCCACCGCTGCTTTATACCTATGCTAGTGCGTGTGTTCGTTATTGCCCTTATAAGAAGGTGAGAAGGAGGGCGGTAAAGCGGACAAACAAATTTAGAAGTTCTAACTAAAGTTTCTAACAGTCCAATAGCTCTCTTTACTAATCTGGATACAGATACACTTGCGTCACTATAGTCTTCATATTGAAATTAGTATTATTGGTCATCTAATCCCAGATCTAAGAACCAAATGATCAAAAAGAGTATAGAAAAGAAACAGAAAGTTCGAATAAACGATAAAATCCCGAAAATGTTAGTTTGGAATTAAGAAATCACTTTTACGTAAGATTTACTCTTGAAGCTTTTCCTTTAAAAATTAACTTTTGTAAAAAAGGTAACAAAATGCTTCGTAAATTGCATGTCACACAGGATGTTTAGTTACTATTATTTATATAGTGTGATATTTTTTTTCTCCTACTATATTGTAGAGACATTGACACTTGTAATCATATTTTTGCAAACCTGTATTGCCAGAAAATTCTATCGTTTTTACACATGCATCGGAATCACCCGCGCGCGAATATCATTTCTCTTTGTGTATAGAATTTTATTTAACATGAGCAGTACTTAATGCAGTACGTAAGTTTTAAAAATAACATTTTAAAAATGCAATATTATAATATTAACAATAGGAAAATACTTATGGCAGGTTTTCCTCGATATTCTAACGTTTATTAATTATAGAATACATATAACATAATAATTTTAGGATTGACAATTTGGTATCCATAAGTCAAAAATTTTATATAATTACTAATAAGCAAAAGATTTATACGTTTTTGAGTAAATAAAATAAAATGTGCAAGTAGAAACTTGCACATGGCTTCCTCATAGTTTTTAAGTGTGCAAGTAGAAACTCGCACATTGCTTCCTCATAGTTTTTAAGTGAGCAAGTAGAAACTTGCACATTGCTTTCTCATAGTTTTTAAGTGTTGCGACATAGCGGCCGTGGAATTAAAAAGCGAGCATAAAGAGATGCTCACGGGTTATAATTGGACTAGTCGGAAACGTTTAAAATATTTTTATTTGATTGCGCTTAGCGGTTAATTTATGATTATACTATGTATAATCGACATATTTTGTAATCGTATTTTTAATAATTAAGAGTAAAAAAACTGGGCAAATTGCTTTTGATGAATACATTGATAATACTAGAGAATTTTTAGAAAATTTAAAAAGAAGCCACAAGACATAATTAAATTAAAAAAATTTTACACTGTTTTACTTAAACGTTCACGGAAAAAACAGTATGGTTGACTCAACTAAAATCTGGTTAGCACAACCAGATTTATGTGCATATTTACCATATAAAGGTTAGCACAACCAGATTTATGTGTGAGTCAACCATACTGTTTTTTCTGTGTTGTTTGGATATGCACATTTTCATGACTCATTGCATATCTTGCATGCGTGTAATATTAATTACACGTCTCGCTAGGTGTAAATAACGTGTATAGTAATATACAATATTAATCGAGTCTACTAACAATAGTGACACAACGACCGAGACAATGCCGAAGGGCGATGCAGCTGGTAGAAACACGATTATAAAAGCATCGGAAATAATTGCGCGACGGGCACGCGAGGGCGAATTGGTAAAGAAAATAAAAAACAGAACTCACTATTTGCTGCGTAGGCTGGTTTGCACGGGCTCGTGGAACTTGATAATCTGCTTTCCTTTTCTCTCGTTGCCCACAAAGCTTCAGGAATGACTCGCACAGAATCTGCTTCAAACTTCAACGCGACAATATCAATCGAGCTGGACAGAAGACTGAAGAGCACGACACAGAAACTGAAGAGCGAAGAGTGCCTGAGATATACAGTCTTATATATATAAGCAATCGAGTGGTGGATTTCATTATGTTGTAAATTTCCATTCGAGAATTTTGGTCGAATGTTTTTCACGTGATGTAGATTTTGAGTTTTCGCCTATTGGCGAGCTAGCTACGAATTTTACGTCTGCCCATTGGCTAGTCTTGTTGTAAGGTCACCACCTCCTCACCATCTTATTTTGGGGGTACGAGTATTTTCCACACAAAAGAAAAGAAGTCTTAAATTAACACTGTACTTGTATATGTCATAGCCAGATTACAAAATCCGTCGTTTTATAAAACGTCTAGGCATTTTATAAAGTGCGGCCACATTCTCAAATCATGGTTAAAAATGAAATGTTTTACAATCTGGCTAAGAATTTTAGTCGTTTTATAAAACGCTAACCAGCGACCCGCCACATTATCAAACTCAACGATTTGTACATTGTTTTAGAATCTGGCTGATTTATTTTAGTCATTTTATGAGCTGTCTTTATATAGAATAATTATTTATAGAAAATTAATAGGTAATTATGTTATAATATTAATAGATAATTATTATGTGTATTTTTAAATAAGAAAATTTTCAGGCTTGTATAAACACATTTATTACGATTAAGATTTTATAAAAAGTAACATCAGCCATTGTTTATAGCAGTGAATTGTTGATATATTGAACAGTCTTTTTGTTAAAACAGAGAATAGTTGATATAGAAAAGTATATATATGTACAATTATATGTGTTAGCATAAATATAAAGTATTCTCTACTTTAACCATAATTGTACAATTTATTAAAGAGAGTGACTGTGGCCTACCCACACAACAATTGGTTTGGGTTGCACGAAACACGAAACGTCGGTAAAAACGCGCCGTTTATAAAATGACTGAAATGAACTAGCCAGAATCTAAAACGAATGTACAAATCGTTGCGTTTGACAATGTGGCGGGGCGCTTGTTAGCGTTTTATAAAACGACTAAAATTCTTTCCAGATTGTAAAACATTTCATTTTCAAGCATGATTTGAGAATGTGGCTGCACTTTATAAAATGCTTAGACGTTTTATAAAACGGCGGACTTTATAATATGGCTACGATATATATACCTACACGACAACGCGAACAGCCACCACGCCTCGATGCCAGGTCGAGAAGCGCGACGTAGACCTAGTTGTTCTTTGCTGAGAAGAGCGGCGCGATGTATGCGGGCCTTTTTCTCGGCGCCGCGCCGGTAGCACGTTTGCCGCCTGCCTACCCCCGTGGCGCAATAAATAAAGCTGACCGATAGCGATAATATAACGGGAGGCATTTCGGGGTGCCTTATCGCGCCCCCGATATACACGCTGGCTCGTACTTTTCCGTCCCAACACAAATTGGCGAACGAGTGCACGCGCCTTAAGTGTTACTAAATCTCTCGCCTTGTGGATTTATTCGACGGGGGAGGGACGTCGCGTCGCGTCGGTGGGCCTTTCTCTCTTCTCTCCACGTCTACGAGAATACCATGGCTTTCACGAGCGAAGGGATGCGATGTGAAGCAAGCAAATACTCTCTCTTTCGTGTTACTTCGTATTACTGATATATATTCACGACTTTTGAAAATTTTTCACGGGCAATATTTCACACTTCTTTTATCTTTGTCGAGACTACGGCGACTTTTTGCATTTTTACTTTTCGCTTTATTACTGGATAGGGATTTGCACTAGCGGAATCGCGCTTTGTGGAATATGTCGCGATTGGTCGAGGCGGTTCGGAGGGCGAAATAATCGGAGCGTAAAGGAACCACGTCAAATGCCAGGAAAGCGCGTCTCCAAGGGAACGCTCTTTGCGGCTCTTGCCGCGCTATAGGTATGTTTTCTCTCTAGCCTCCTTCCGTGTTTTATCTTTTCTCGCCTTTTCTTCCTCTTTTTACTTAGGATTCATAACTATTCACGATGGGTACGTTTGCGAAACATCTTGCAAAATAAAGACACGATCTTTGATCTACGTATCATCTGTGTACAACGTTGGGCCTTGCGCTGGGCGATCAAAGTAATTTGCAGCTGTAAAAAGAAGAAACTTTCCCTTCTCTCTCTGCCAAAGTAAACGAAAAGACGCACCGTAGCGTAACGCAGTTTTGTTCACGACACTATGCAAATTATGCTTGGTGAAAAAAAGTTAAACTTCAAAATCAAATAATATAACACACGTCATAAAGTTATTAGTTATATATGTATATTCTATCTATAAAATTATATTACTATCTATACAATTATATTACAGTTATTTTTAGTTGGTTATTTACAAGTTATCCAATATTACTATAAATTTGTACGTTATATGCAGTGGACAAAATCGTTCGATACTTTTCCGCTTGGTTTCGCTTCTGCCTCCAACAATCGCGGGCTTTCAACGAAGAGTTACCGCCGGTCGCATTGTTCGTTTACTCAGTGTTCCGCGTCGCTCTCGTGACGTTTTTATGCAGAACGAAATAGGCGAAGCCGTGAGTGCAAACAGATTTGCCCAGATAACGAAAGCAACATGGGAATAGCTGAAACCGATATTACACAAAATTTGCGCCAACTGATATCCCGCGAGAGATAGAGACATTCACGAATATCTTGTAAGTAATCCTGGATAGGATTAAGTTAAGATAGTGAAGCGACTCACAACTTAAAAAAACGTTTTATTTCTTAAATTCAAAAATGACTTGATAACAATTTACGTATCGTATATTTGTAATGATCAAGGTAATGAGCTTCAGATAATGGAGCGTAATGATAAAAAATTAGTTCGAAAAAATGGAATAAATAATCTTTTTCTAGATAAAGTAAAATATTATCCTTTATTTTTTACGTTATCAAAAAATAGCATCCGATTGATCAATTTAACATTATATTAAAACGTTGACTGCCATGGTGGTTATCCGTGAGTGATGCCTGACTTTTTAGTGCTGGCGTTATTGAAATTTTTGAAACGCTTGTAAGAAATGATATAAATCTTAAATAATATAAATAGTAAAATAACGTAAAGTAAAAAATGCACAATTTTACACACTAGCTATAAGGATATAATTTTATTTAATCATATATCACACATTATTTTATCATATGCTTATGATAATGAAAATTCTACTGTATACTCTACTAATTCTACTGCAGGTATACATGATAAGACATATAAAAGTCGGTGAGCGTATATTATATTAAGTATAGATTGAAAAAGAGATATTGTCTAAAACAGTCGTTTAATTTTGTTGATGAAAGATCGGTTGTCGAATTCAATTTCACAAAGGAGTTTAACTTTAAAGCAAGGACGTGAAAAATAGATTCGAGACCACTCGCAAGTCGTTACAAGAAAAATTGTTAAAATTTTTAAATTAAGGTTGTTACTTATAATAATATTTGCACATTTTAAATTTTAAAAACACATAAAGAGGAATTTTCTTTCTTTTCTCTTCCTATTCAAGAAAACATTTAAAAGAACACATAAATAGGAATTTTTTTTCTATCTAAGAAGCAGATGTTTTCTTCCTTTTTTTCTTCTATCTTTGACGTTCTTTCTGTCTTTTATAACAAAGACAACTATTTGTTGAAGAGATTAGAGAAAAGAAAGTTAGAAACACGAATTATATCTATAAATCAACAAAAGAAGGACTATACTTGAAAAACAGTCAAACAAAAGATCGGAGCATTTTGGCATTCAGGTACAAACAAGGAAGAAATAAAAGGAAAGTATTTTCTCCGGTCAGCACTAAAATGATCACTCCAAGTATGAATCAAATTTTTTAAACAATGGCCATTGAATCTACAATAGCCTTAACGGTTCTGCCTATAGAAACAATTGTAGAATCGATAGTTTATCTGCCGATAATAGCCGAGAGTGGTGAAAAATCGGTGCTTCTGCACCGAAAAGATTCAAAAAAAATTTTTTTGGCAAACACGCCGCCGTCAATCAAGCACCATTCAACGGCCGTAATGAAATAACACGCGATCGACAAGGGGGCGGGAGCGATTTCGGGAATGATTCGCCGACGCGTTATAAGTTTGCACGATTTAGTTAATTGGCTTGGCCGCTTGATGACTTTTAATAACGATATTGTACAAGTGACGGATCGGCTTATGCCGGAGGCTTATGAGCTTTTGTCTACTATTCTTTTCTTTAAAAGATTTCTGTCTGTCAAAATCACCTTAACCCAGTACAAAACACAGTCTCCTGGAATAATTTTTCTATTCCAGCATCGAGAAATTAAAAGACACCGTCACCGTACGTCACAATTAAGTCTCAAGACGTCACCGTAGTTCTTTTCGAGAATCGTATACCTTCCTTTTATTTGAAGGTTTAAATGTTCTGAGACAGCCTGCATAATAGAAAGAATTTATTATCTGTACATGTGTATAATACCAACTTATTGAAACTTGCTGGGGTGTGAAAATCCCAGGTGATCTTTTGCACAAAAAGTGCTAAAATCACCCAACTGTGACTATTCTCGAGTTAATATTATTATCTCATATCAAACCCCGTCTTTTGTATTTATATGTACCATCGAGAGTGCAATGTAATGTAGGGCTGATTTCCTTCGATTTCTACACAATCACTATTTTGTGAAAACATCACTATTTTATAATTTGAATAGAAACGAGAAGGCTTGCTGTGAATTAGGTATAAGTCTACTTTCTATTTTAAGAATGGACATTCAAAAGATTTCCGAACGATCTGCCAGGGCATTTGCCAAATTTACTAATTGGCTGACCTTTAACGCATCATACTTTTGATCCTTGAGTCAATCGGATTTGAGGTCTCTTTTCTTCTCCCCCTTCTCTCTCTCTTTTTCTGACTATTTAAACAAAAATTAGATGAATAAATAGAGAGACTAAACAAAGTTAAATATATTCCTTAACTTTATTTACTTTTGTTGTCAAAAATATTTCTATCGTATAATTGGTCGAATGAATAAGTCATTTATTTAGCATTCTTACTGCTTATTCTTTGCTTGTTCTAAACGTACTTGTGAAATTCAGGAATAAACAACCGACATCGATATTGATTTGAAAAATAGTAAGAAGAAAATATTATAGCAATATCTGATAGCTTCTTTGTTAACGAATTGAGACATGCAGACATAGCGATAATATTCAAATGAACAGTATTATTTCGAGTTCTATTCCAGATAGCAAAGTAACGATAAAATGATATCTATAGTAACATCTTTAGTATACGTTAAAGAGTTAGATGTCTTTATGTCGTCTCTTAACTTCAATATGCTATAATGATTCCTAGAATGTTTATAATCTATTTAAATTCCTGGATTTTCTTTAATCTTTCTATATCTGCTATTGAGATTTAGTTTTAATAAACACTAGTAGCTTAAGCCTCTTTTAGGCAAGAAAATAAGAAGTTTATGAACAAGATTGACTTTTATAATGTTTAATAAGACATTTCTTAATTTTTCTAAAAATTATATTAATTTATTTAGAAATAGTTATCTCGCGCTTCGCAAAATCCGTTGATTAATATCCATCTTGTTAAAGCTAAAAAAATTATAAACAAAATTATATTTAAAATTAATATTTTATTTGTTTGTTAATTACATATATACAGTTGAATTTATATTATCGAATTAAACTGCGAACTAACGTTTATCATATCCATAATATCAGCTTTAATTAAACTGAAACTTGTCGCAAGAATTTCGAGTTAGCATTTTATTAGAAATTTGGCATTTTGGTAACGCTTGATAAAGATTATTAGATAACGACGTCACATGTGTTTCATTAAACGGCTTGAGTTTTGAATCACGAAATACGTGAATATAAACTGCATGAAAATATGGACTGCAGAAATGCACGAGATTCGATCGGAATTTAAACACACGTTTGCGAGATGGCTTGATAACATAGAGCGCGCTTAATGTTGTTTAAAATTATTTACATTTTAAATATAATCTTAAAACTTGAGGAAAACTAAACAAAAATTTATAGAATTTTATAGAATTTATAAATCCTCGGCTTTATATTAGATTATATATTTTATTATTAATAATAGTAAGTGATAAATCTTCTATTTTATTAGATTTATATTCTATTATTGATAATGAATTTATCTCTTTTAAACAATAAAAAACTTATTTTCTCTCTGCTTATGATCAGATAAACATAAGGTATGTAATGAAAAATCGAATGTTCCAACAGGCAATTGTCAAAGTCAGAGATTTTCTCTTTCAAGGGTTGTACAATCAAAATGTTTTTTTTTTTTATATCAAAAACGCAAGATATTGAGAAAGATATTAAGATTAGATAATTTGTGCAGTAAGATAAAAAAAACTCGTTTAGTAGTTTTTTTAATATCTTAAAAGTTGTGGTGGCAAGTCGATACATCCTTTTTCCAGCCTTTTCTTTTCTTGCGCTAAAACATTTCCAAGACGACACGGCACCTAGAGCGGTATTCACAGTCGGATTTTATTTCAAGACCGTCTTAAGTAATGTCTGAAGACGCTAATCCGGTCATTTCATTGGCTGGATGGAATCTTAAGACTGCCTTTGACCAGACCTAAGATGATCTTAAATATAAAATCTGACTATGAATATCGGCCCTACTGTCCTTTCACTGCCGCTCGACAGTCAAGCCGTTAATCCACAGTGTTGCTAAAATCAAACCTATGGACAAGGTAGGATAAGATAAGCGACATAGCCTTTTTCCTTCTTGCGACGAGACATTTCTAAGGCGACACGGCACTTACTGTCCTTTCACTGCCGCTCGAGGCTCTACAGTCAAGCCGTTGATCTACAGTGTTGCTAAAATAAAAACCTATGGACAAAATAGAATAAGATACAAGTCCTACCTTTCAGTTCTCTTTTCTAATATTTTTCAAAAATATTCAAATTAATCAGTTTTAATAACAGTTTGACGAAATTCTATTGTATTACAAAGAAAAGTAGATTTAAATGTATAGGTACATGTGTTGCGAAGTAAAGAATGACATACATATGTATATAACTCTCAAAATGATTCTTCTAATTTTTCTTTGAAAAGCTTATTGATCGTTATTAATATCATTTTTCCTATCTAATATCCTATCTGTCTAGTTTTATTTTTAAGAATTCTTTTACTAAAAAATTTTATAATGTAATAGAAATTAAATCTTTTTACAGAGGACTCATGTTTTCTGTATATTTAATCGCCTATGTAGTGTCACCAAAAATTTGCACTATTTTGCAACGTGTTGTCCTTTTGCTAAATTAGAGATAGAATATTGATATTAATCCTCACACAAAATTAGAAAGAGCGATATCCAGCGATTGCAAATATATGAGAAACTTTATTAGAAAAATTGATGCGCTGGCCACTCCATTGCAGGTAAGGGCTGCGTTTCAATATTCACTGCCAGTACTAAAAATCTATAAATATAAAAATGCTCTCAAGAATAAATCATTAATTAAAACAAGGCAATTCGAGCCGGGCGCAGTAATTAGTGCGCAATATATTATTTAAAACCGTACATTAGTACTAATTTTATAAGAACGAACGTTTCAGCCCCTTTTTTGGGCCATCTTTAGCGTAGTCAAAAGCCGCGAGTTACAATACTGATCGCCGCGCGTTACATTAAGTCGAATTCGCAGTCCCTATTATAGTCTAACCAAACAAAAATAAAAAATTACTGTTCTTATCCGTTGATCGTGGTCGTAGAGAATTGCAGTTGATTGCTCCAAAGCACAGCAGGCATCTTCAAATATTTTAACTCCCAGGTTGGAAGGCCAGGAAGAATAAAGAGAGAATTATGTCCTTTGTGTGTGTCTCTATAAGGAGCGTGTAAATTTAAAATACCTGTGCACGTATTCGGAGCACGTATTCGTGTCACGATAGCTTTTTACGATTTACGTAGTTACGTTTACGGTTTTCTCAGCCTTGCTTTACGTTTACGTTTACGATTGACGTAAAAGCTTACATTTTGTTTTCTGCCATCAGCCTTAGAATTTAAGAGAGACGCATAAGACGATTTCATAACACGATAGCTTTTCACGATTTACGTACTTACTTATATGTCGTAGCCAGATTACGAAATCCGTCATTTTATAAAACGTCTAGGAATTTTATAAAATGCGGCCACATTCTCAAATCATGCTTGAAAATGAAATGTTTTACAATCTGGCTAAGAATTTTAGTCGTTTTGTAAAACGCTAACAAGCGACCCGCCACATTGTCAAATGCAACGATTTGTACATCGTTTTAGAATCTGGCTGGTTTAGTTTAGTCATTTTATGAACTGTTTTTATAGAATAACCATTCATAGAAAATTAATAGGTAATTATAGGTAAATACAGAAAATTAATAGGTAATTTTATGTTATAATATTAATAGATAATTATATGTATTTTTAAATAAGAAAATTTTCAAGCTTGTATAAACACGTTTATTACGATTAAGATTTTATAAAAAGTAACATCAGCCATTGTTTATAGCAGTGAATCGCTGATATATTGAACAGTCTTTTTGTTAAAGCAGAGAACAGTTGGTATAGAAAAGTATATATATATATACAATTTTATGTGTTAGCATTATAAATATAAAATATTGTCTGCTTTAACCATAATTGTACAATTAAAGATAGTGACTGTGGCTCACCCACACAACAATTGGTTTGGGTTGCACGAAACACGAAACGTCGGTAAACACGCGCCGTTCATAAAATGACTGAAATAAACTAGCCATAATCTAAAACGGATGTACAAATCGTTGCGTTTGACAATGTGGCGGGTCGCTTATTAGTGTTTTATAAAACGACTAAAATTATAAAAGTTTGTTTATAATTTTTTAAATAAGATGTGACGGATACATATTTTTATTTTAATAGTTGGATAAAACACATAACAGTCCGGCGTTAGTTCTTTAGTTTGCAGAACATGGGTCGATAAAAGTTTGTATTTTTAGACCAATTTTTCATCTGTCCGCGTTCCGTTCTGCCACAATAGTTAGCGGTTTTCACAGCATGCTCTGTGAAATCGATCGCACAAAGGACCGAGCAAAGGACAGACTGGACAGAGCGTGAAAAGTTACGGGAACTTGCGGGAAACAAATGCAGGACGACGCGCATCCCCGCAACGTTCGCGGAATAGGAACGGTTAATTATCGCGCGGAGTCGAAACTGCTAATGCAAGCAAAATTTAATAAAGCATAACTTCCGGTCGAGTTAGATTTCTCCCCTTCGCACGCTCGCGTACAACATGTTCCAGAAGTGCGTCATTATGGAAATTCCAACTTCTTGCGGCCGCAGTTGCGACGCCGTATATATCACCGCGAAACTTTACCGAGGGACAACTCTCGCGAAAGTTGTATCAAGAACGTGAAAATTCCGAATTGAAAAGCTCGGCAAAGTTCGATATGTAACTGCGGCTGAGTGTACGGCGTTACTTGAGAAATACAAAGCAAAGTAAGATGCGAAACGAATCTTTTCTTCTCGTAAATATTGGCTTGAATACTCTCTGAGGAAATAATTGACATTATTTGTATAACAATACAATAATTTACAATTGTCAAATATTGAAATATGGTAAAAGGCTATTAATATTAATATTTGCTATGTGTAAAAAGAAGCCCTTTACCGATTATCGCTAAATTCAATACCAACCTTCCTTAAATGATACTCCATCAATTAAAAAAAAATTCAGCCCGATATCTTAATATTTGCGAAAGTTAGAGCAACCACGGACATTTCTAAAAAAAATTCAAAATTTTTTTTAAAAAGAACCACTTTACCGATTATTGCCAAATTCAATACCAACCTTTTTTGAATGATACTCTATCGATTAAAAAAAAATTCAGCCCAATATTTCAATATTTGCGGAAGTTAGAGCAACCACACATTTCTAAAAAAATTCAAAATTTTTTTAAAAAAGAACTCCCTTACCGATTATTGCCAAATTCAATACCAACCTTTCCTTGAATGATACTCTATTGATTAAAAAAAAAATTCAGCCCGATATTTCAATATTTGCGAAAGTTAGAGCAACCACGGATATTTCTAAAAAAAATTAAAATTTAAAAAAAACCACTTTACCGATCATCGCCAAATTCAATACCAACCTTCCTTGAATGATACTCTATCGATTAAAAAAAAAACAGCCCGATATCTCAATATGGAAGTTATTGCAACCACGGACATCAAATCTGCACATACACACACACACGCACATACACACATACACACATACACACATACACACACACACGCATATGGAAATTTTTTTTTAATGCAATTTTTCGACGTTTTAGAACATTCTGAACACATCGGCAGCGGCAATTAAAAAAATTTTTTTCACGAAAACAAAGCTTCCTCAATGAGGAAGCAATACATTGTATACATTTATATTTTAATATGTAAGTGTATTCACGCTTTTTATATTTTCTCTAACGGATTCAATTGCCAAATCAGCATCTTTAAAGATTATATAATCAATTATTTGCTTGGTTTTATTGCATATTTCTTATATTCTTTGCAAAACTTACAAGGGGATGACCAACTCTTGACCCCTCGAATTTTACTGAATTTTTAGCTTTTTGATCTGTGATGTATCACTTGATAATTAATTTTAATGCACACTTTAATACGGATAACACTTCTTTTGCAAAGTCTATAATTTTGAGGGAATTTTCATCATAAAAAAAAATTGCTACAATATGTTCGAACTGGTATGTGCATGATGCACTACTTTCAGTTCCTTATGTTTTAATTGTAAACCAATTTTTTAAAATATGATTTCAGTGTTTCTATTTTATTAGCAAGAATATAGATAAAAAAAGTGTAGAAAAGTCAGTCAGAAGAATATTGGCGAAGCTTGTGACTAATATACTGTTGCGATGCTATCTTTGTGGACTATTTTGCAATAACGGTAACTATTTAAAATAACAGACCACTCTTTTTGATGACCTTGACCTTGACATTTATTGTCAAGGTCATGATCCTGAACAACAATCAAAAGGCTTTAGCCGTCAACCGTTGTTCGTTAAAAAGTTATTAACCAAAAAAGTTTGAAGAATATAGCCATGCAGTTATTTTGAGTATTGAAAGGCATAAATAACTAATATGTAAATAAAAATAGTACATGTATGAACGAAGAAAGTCATTTAAAGCAGCGAATTGTTAGTATATATTGAACAGTCTTTGTTAAAGCAGATAATAGTTGGTATAGAAAAGTATACATATATACAATTTTATGTATATATACACATATTATACATTAAACTAAGCTCCTGCTTTGTTTCTCTCTAATAGGTGTTTGCTTGTAGAAGTTTCATAAGGTACAGATTTCCGTATTTGAAGACCATATGAAACGATGGTTCAACACTTCCATGCAACGGTCAGACTAGAATACTAGATCAACTAGGTTGGGGGACTAGAGTTGTATTTCGACTTTACCGTATGTGAGCTTCATAAAAGCTTTTGTATATTGAAAACTTGCGTGATTCTCATGAATTCTATTATTTGTCTTATTTTTTGGTTTGAGTTGTTTTGTATAGTTTATATATTTGTGTGCTTTTGAGGCTATTATTTTTGTTTTGTCTTCGATTTAAAAAAAATTCATAATCTACTGCCATAATTTTGTGAAGTTTACAAATGTTTGTTGGCGTTTTTAAGAAAACAATGTTTTTCAAGTTAGAAGAGATTTTCTATGTGTTATCTCTGTTAAAGTAACAAGACTTCTCTATAATGGTCAGATGTTTGAAATGTAAAAATTTATAAGTTGAACTGGCTGTGCTTATGTTTGAGATTAAATCTTCAACTCTCTCTAACAAGGGACATTCGGCAACTCGAAAATTCAAATAAATTTGAAACTTTGCATAATAATAGAGTAGTAGGACCTAATAACAAAACGATTTTTTGTTGGTGCTAAAAAACGGTTCTAGTGTACTCCTTCGAAAAAAATCGGTTTTTTTTTTTCGAGCCGAATATCTCCGAAACTATAAGAGATAGAAAAATGTTCCAAAATGGAAATTCAATGGTTTAAAAAATACTTTGAAATAATGACAAAAAATTTTTTTATTTTATTAATTTTTAAAAATATTCGTACCACTAACCATTTTTTTCCAAAATTTTATAAATTGTTTATCACCAAATAAAAGGTTATTTTTTTACGAATTTAACCATGTATGATAAAGTTATTTTATAAAAAACCATTTTCGAGAAATAATTACAAACGCCGCTGTAAACAGTCTATCCGTGTCCGTCCATGCGCTTGATTATTCACAACACGTTCCGTTCGCTTCTTTCATAGACGAAGATAAGTACGATAGCAAATACATTTGAAGGACATACTATATGTATATAATTATGAGAGTTTCTATCGCAGAATACAAATATACATATATCATTGGAGAAATAAAGTATGTAAAATGCTGTCATTTTGCGAGCGTTGTTCGAAGAGATGACTTCGTTTTATCGTATCGTATTATTAATTGCTGCAATTTTGTAGATATATATTAATATTTTAAAAATTAATTAATTTATTTATTTATTAAAATTAATCCATTTATTTATTAAAATTAATTTATTAATTTATTCATCTACTATTTATTTAGACTTTTTACAATCCTATTTTATAATTTTTTAATACAATTTTTAAAATTAATTGTGATATAAATTTTTGTCACATTAATCTCTTACAAGTATATTGCAAAGAAACGATTTTTGGTATTTCGTATAACTTTTGTTTAATGTAACAAAAGTTACACGTTCTCGCAATACATGATGGTAATGCTAAATATTTGCAGCCATGTTTGTAAGCAGACACGATTATATATTGTAAATAATATTTATATATAATAAATATGTTATAACGTACAAAATAATAGGAAAAATCACATACGAATTATTTACGATTTTTTCAACCAGAGGTAAATATTTTGTTTTTCATTAATAAATTGTATCGTATATTACATTATTATCGCATTTTGCACTTTAATATCAGTCTGCTAATGAAAAGATATATGATGTTATTGTATTCTTCACTTTAATATCAGTCTACTCATGAAAAGAATATTAGATCTCTTGAACATCACGTACATTTTATCGCGTACATTTTTTCACACGTACGTAGTTATATCACGTACGTTCACATAATATTTATTGAAGTATCATCTTAAATTTGGTATAAAAGCGGTACGTTTCTGCATTTTATTTACAGTCTAACATTATTTGAACAGTACGCAATTATACCATTTGTGAGAAAATTTTAAAGTGTTTTAAAGCATTTGTGTTAAAATGTCAACAATAAATATAGCAAATGTTATAAACTTATTAATCACAACGTTTAACATTGCAAATTTTGCTGTCTCGCCTGTTAATCACCACGAAGTTGAACTTTATGATGCTATTTCCGATCTAATAAAAAGTGCTGTAAATTATGATGTTGCGATTGAACACGGATGGGGACTTGATTTTGATGATTCGGCGGAGCCACATGATGTACAATTTGTGGACGTGTATGATGTTGATGCTGAAGAAGAAGATAATTATGAAAACAAAGTTTGTGTGGTGGATAACGAAAGTAGAAGTATAAACTTAAATTACAAAAGAAAAGCAGTTGAATTTTGAAACAGTGAAAAAAAAATACGTTTATCTATTACTGCTGTACAAAATCGTTTTAGACAGGTAAAATTTTATTTAAAAAATAAGGAAAAATAATACAAGTTAAACGAGCAAGTGGACGTACGTTGTGTATGAATAGTAGTTTTAAACTTACATTACTTATATCGCATATCTGCGTTTATATACATTGGTTCATAAATCTTTTTATTTTTAATTAGATTTTTTTAATATCAAACTCCTTGTCTTCTAGATAAAATCTGTTTCGCAATTGTATAGATGGCAAGAAAATGTAATGCGCGAAGGGACAAACAGGGACAAACTTGTATTTATTGCCAAATATGTACTAACCAAACTCCAAGAAGCTATGGATAGAGGATCTATCATTCACGATATGGATTTGTGAACGTGGGCATTGCAAGCAAAAGATCAAATAGACTTTCCTTCATTTAAAGCATGAAATTTGTGGATATGGAATTTTAAAAAGGCACATCAAATTGCATAACGTAAAATAACAAGTTTTAAAACCCGATCTTCTCATACAGCTGATGTAACAATACGTCAAAATGCAAAAGATTTTGTGTTTGTGAGACTGGTAAAACCACATATTGATGTAATTGGTGCAGGATCAATTTATAATGCAGACGAAAGTGGCTTTAATTTAGAAATACATTCTGGAAGAACATTAACTAATGTTGGAGCAAAAAAAGTTGAAGCCGTTGTTCAATCATTATCTTCTATGACTCATAGCTACACCATTATGCCTATTATATCTGCAGATGGACATCTTCTTTTACCTCTGTATACAGTATTGAAAGAACCTAGTGGAACACTTGGATCCCGAGTAGAAGAATCTCTTTTTAGACCTAATAATATTTACATCGCGGCTTTTCAAAATCCGGAAAACTTACAAGCCATTATTTTGAAAACTAGTTTGAAGAAGTATATTTACGAAATACTGGAGAAAAAAGCTGCTATTGCTCGATTCATGGACAGGACATTGTCCGGAACAATAAAAGAATTTATACCAGGAGACAAACAAGTAAATATTTTAACAATACCAAAAAAAAACAACTAGTTTTATACAACCTTTAGATGTTTTTGGTTTTAGAATTTGGAAAAATTTTGTTCGAAGCTTCTCTGATGGCATTATTTTAAATAATTATGACATAAATCTACATGCACGTAATAATATAATAAAATTACAATCTTTAACGCATAATCAACTTTCTTCTCCAAGATTTAAAAATTTATTTAAATATAGTTGGTACAAAAGTGGATATTTATCAACACGGCCTGAAAAGTTTGAAAATCCAATAACTTTTTGTTATTTTGAAGAAGAAAGAGATATAAAAAGATGCAATATTTGTGGTAAAATTGCTTTGATATGTTGTGCATGGTGTAAAGAATATTTTTGTTTTGAACATTTCTTTGAACAATATCATTATTGTAACAATTATATAGAATGAATATAATATTTTAATAATTAATTTTATTTTATTTTAGAATTAATTTAATTGTAAAAATAAACAAGAAAAGAAAGTATATAAAATTATATTATATAATGTCTTGCAGTTTTCCATAGGTATAATTTGTGATAAGTATGTTATAAGTGTACATGATGTGGTAACTAGCGTAAGATATTTGTTTTTTTGCAAAAACTATTTTTTAAGAATTGTAATTGTTTAAAGTTATAGTTTTTAATCTCATCAAAAACTTATTCCGTTTTTTATATTATTATGATATATATTTATATTGTGCGATAAAAACTCTTATAATTATATACATATAGTATGTCCTTCAAATGTATTTGCTATCGTACTTATCTTCGTCTATGAAAGAAACGAACGGAACGTGTTGCGTGAATAATCAAGCGCATGGACGGACACGGATAGACTGTTTACAGCGGCGTTTGTAATTATTTCTCGAAAATATAATAGTTTTTCATAACATAACTTTATCATACATGGTTGAATTTGTAAAAAAATAACCTTTTATTTGGTGATAAACAATTTTTTAAATTTTGGAAAAAAATGGTTAGTGGTAAGAGTATTTTTAAAAATTAATAAAATAAAAAAATTTTTTTGTTATTATTTTACAGTACTTTTCAAACCATTAAATTTCCATTTTGGAACATTTTTCTATGTCTTATAGTTTCGGAGATATTCGGCTCGTAAGAGAAAAACCGATATTTTTCGAAGCAGTGTTTCTCTCCTAGAACCGTTTTTTAGCACCAACAAAAAATTGTTTCGTTATTAGGTCCTAACATTGGCGCCCTGGGCAAGATTATCGTGGCGCCCACTACCCTGCAGAGAATAACTGAACAATTTACGGAAGTCTAATAAAATTTTACTTTTCGGGCTTTTTTGTCGGTAAACACTCGAATCAAATCGGCGAAATCCAAGTTTTCGGCAATTTCATTTTCAATTGAAAGAGTAGCCAAATTAGTAAGTTTTGTTTGTGAAATCGATGATCGTAGATATGTCTTTACTAACTTAAGTTTCGAAAAACTGTGTTCTCCACTAGCTACCGTTACAGGTATAGTCACAAAAATGCGAAACGCAATCAATACATTCGGATATAGTTCTTGAATATTGTGTTTTTTAATAAAGTTTAAAACGTAGATGGGAGTAATATCATCGTTATCTGGAAGAAAATGTTTAAGACTTATAAGTTCATCACACAATAAGTGACCATTTATATCGGAATCGGAACCAACAGTAAGTTTTAGTTGGAGATCAGCACAGAATTTCAGAAGTTTATTTCTTTCAGGTATTTTTTTACATTGTACAAAAAAGACCATGTTTCTGAATAGTCATGTAACTGTTTGAACCTTTCTTTTATCGACATTAAAGAGGTGTCCAACAATTTATTGAAGAATTCAATTTCAACTTTTTCTCTGGGGATTCGATGGGTTCGTTCGTGGCCATTTCACCAGCCTGGCGTTTTATGTCACAAGAGCTTTTTTGAAACCAGTTTTTCGATATTCTTCTAAGAAATTACAACAGTTTTCCAGCATTTCTGTGCATTTACCGAGGTCCACGGTTTTCGATTGCAGAGATTTACTCACGATATTGACTTGAAAAAGAATGTCGTACCAAACAACTAGGGAAACTATGAAGCCAAAATCTTTCAACATAGACCCATAGACGGCATAGAGAGCGCGCCGGGGAAGATATATGTATAGACATAGTCGACATAGAGACAGTGCCGTAGCAGATAGATGGAGAGAAGAGAAAGTGAGGAGATATAGGTATACTCGCATACTAGGGGCGCCAGATCTGTATAGTCCGGGAGCCAGTGAACATTTTTGTCACTTATTTTTGTAGTTACCGAATCTAGATAGGATTGTTCCATTAGTGATGCTAATTAACAAATCGCAAGTCTGGCTACGATTTTTCGTTGCATCAAGCCAGGGAAAGCCTTGGAAAATACAAAAAAAATTGCACTTATTTTTGCAGTCATGAAACTTCTTGTACTACTTAACATTATCATAAAACTTACTAAAAAAGCATTCTGGCTAATTTGCAGGTATGGCAAGTAAGTCTGGCACGTAAATAATTAAAAAAATAGAACAAAAATTATGCACTTACTTTTGCAGTGCTGAAAATTTGTTAGATAATAATTTGCATTATAAAAATAACAAAAAAAAGAGTCTGGCTATAATACGGGACCACCAAAGCCTCGCCAGACTGATCAAAAGACGCAATATAAGCGATTGGAATGTTTTTCGTTCGCACTCGTGCAGGAGCGGCAGTTTTATTTTTGCAGTGCTGAAAATTTATCAGATGATAGTCTATACTATAAATAAATGAAAGAAAGCAGCCTGACTGCTATACAGAATCACCAGAGCCTCGCCAGACTCGCCTAACGCAGTAACTGGCCAGCGCTCAATTCTGTATTTTCGATTATACACAGACAACTTGTATTCTACTTTCTTATATCTGTTTTTTTATACTATTGAACATTAACAAAATATGCAGGTGCATATTTTGGAAACTGCAGAACGTTATCTAATTTGTCATAAATAATTTTATTAGTTAACTAATTAATTTTTATGAAAGTAATAATAAGTATGTATATTCCAGTGCTGTAATGTAATAGCCAAAAATTTTTAGATGATGTACGCGAGTAGGTGCCGAGACGCTCAAGGTCTTTTTTATTATTTATTGTAAGAATACGTGTTACAAGCAACAGAACATTAGTAACTTAATATTGTATAGTTAATAATAAAGTATTCATATAATAAAATTACAACTTTATCTTCAAAAATAACTAATTATAAAGATAATAAAACAACATTGTAAAAATGTAAAACTTTACACTTACATTAAATCTAAAAAAAATTTTATTACTTTCATAAAAAATAATTAATCAATTAATAAAATCGTTTATGACAAATTAGATAACATTCTGCAGTTTCGAAAATATGCACTTGCATATTTTGTTAATGTTCAAATGTATAAAAAAACAGATATGAGAAAGTAGAATGCAAGTCGTCTGTGTATAATCAAAAATACAGAATTGAGCGCTGGCCAGTTACTGCGTTAGGCGAGTCTGGCGAGGCTCTGGTGATTCTGTATAGCAGTCAGGCTGCTTTCTTTCATTTATTTATAGTATAGACTATCATCTGATAAATTTTCAGCACTGCAAAAAAAAACTGCCGCTCCTGCACGAGTGCAAACAAAAAATATTCCAATCGCTTATATTGCGTCTTTCGATCAGTCTGGCGAGGCTTTGGTGGTCCCGTATTATAGCCAGACTCTTTTCTTTGCTATTTTTATAATGCAAATTATTATCTAGCAAATTTTCAGCACTGCAAAAGTAAGTGCAATAATTTTCTATTTTTCCAAATTTTGAGGTGCCGCCAGATTCACTTGACAACCCCGCAGATCAGCCAGACTGATTTTTAACTATATTTCATAATAATATTAGTTAGTATAATAAGTTTCGTTAAGGGGTTACACCACTGTAGAGCACGAAAAAAGTAGGCATATTTCGGGAATTTTTTTTGGCGCAATAAAGAGATCAATCGAAATTCTGTAAAATGGGCTTTATAATTCTAGTAATAAAGTACACAAAATATTTTTTTCAACTTTGTTCATGACAAAATGGCAGCTGCGCAGCATTTCTCCGTCGGTGCCTTTTTTTTTTAGGGGTCCACGGCCGGAAACCTAGCTCCCGCAATTTTTGACCTGGAACAAAAAACCAAAGTTTTTTCGATAGAACAACAGCAAGAGACGTACGTAGGATTTTTTCGATATATTGATTTTTCGCGAAATGGTGCACTTTTGAAAAAAAAGTTTAAAATTTCATGAAGAAATTCGTCACAAAATTGTTTATAAAAAAAAAAATATGCAATATAAAAAAAAAATCCTACGTACCTCGCTGGAGAAAGCAATTTTGAATATACTTGTTAAATTTTCAGATCGATCGGTAAAGATTTGTTCGAGTTATGTTTCCGGCCAGTTCAAGAAAAGTGGTTTCGAGAAAAACGCGTTTAAAGTTTTAAGTACTGTAAAATCATATTATATTCTTATATACCTTTAATCTGCGATGCCTGCACCATACAATTGGCCTTCTAGATTGACATCCTCGTCCTCTTTTTCCTTTCTTAAGGCTTTCAACTCGATTCGAGCCTCTCTTGCGCCTTCACTCAACGATTGTTCCGCTTTCTTGATGCGCTCCGCGTCCACCTCCATGCATAGATTGTAGCTGTTTGGGCCAATTGTCATGCCCGTAGTGTCGATTATGTGCAAAATTGAGGAAAATCCGTCATTGAACACACAAGTAGCAATATTTGTGGCAATATCTAATACTAATTTTCCACTAGATATTGATTTTGGAGCCATCGCCCATACGGTCGAGTTGAAACTCTCGTTGCTGTTCTGAGTAAATCCGCCGATGCAACGAGTGAGAAGATCGTCCTTACTCAATTCTTCGTACACTGGCTTTATAGCTTCGAAAACTTCTTTGTGCATAGGTTGTTGATGTTGATAATCGCCCAAACTGTTTGTCGCTTTCGCTTTTTGCCAAGTGCACCATGAAGGCGCTCGGGGCATACCTGAGAGCGTTGCGGCAGAATTGAAAATTTGGACATTTAGACATTTTTGCCGCCCTCCATCTTTTGGTATATCATTTTTAAGACCCTAAAACACCTCTTAAGCAAAAAAAAAATTTTTGTTTTTTTGAAAATTCTACAGTGGTGTAACCCCTTAATGCAAAAATAAGTGCAACGTATTCCAAAAATTGACCTAATTTTCCGATCGACGGATTTATCGAAAAATCATAGCTAGACTTACTTTCCATACCTCGAGATCAGCCAGACTGCCTTTTTAGTAAATTTTATGATAATGTTAAGTAATACAAGAAGTTTCATGACTGCAAAAATAAGTGCAATTTTTTTGTATTTTTCACCCATCGAACGCAACGGAAAATTGTAGCCAGACTTGCGATTTGTTAATTAGCATCACTAATGGAACAATCCTATCTAGATTCGGTAACTACAAAAGTAAGTGACAAAAATGTTCACTGGCTCCCGGACTAGTAGGGGCACCGGGCAGCGGCGCCCCTACAGGTCTGGGGCACCGGGCAGCGATCGCCCTACCTCGCCTCACCCTAAGGCCGGCTCTGGGTCCTACTATTCTACTATTATGCAAAGTTTCAGATTTATTTGAATTTTCGAGTTGCCGAATGTCCCTTGTAAGTCATTTTCCAATTTTGTATTTTTTATGTATGTGGTATTATTTATTCTTCATGTTAAATGCAGGTTTGGCTTGTCCTGGGAACTGCGATCTATAAATCCACTGGAAAAAAGAACTACACAACAGCACAACTTGTATCGTGGAATCCACACTTTTATAACAAAGTGTGGCACACTTTTGGATTGATGTAACTTTAATGTAACCTTATTTTTGTTAGTTTATTATAAAAATTTTTAACAAAATCTTTAGTAAAAATTAATAAAAAAGGTACCTTTAATTTTCAAGACTGATAATAATTAAACAAACACAAAACATAAAACGTATCTATGTATTTTATAACAAAAAATCTCGTTTCTTAATTAATTATAATTTTTTATATAATTTTGATTTTTGCAATCCTCCACGTTATTAAAACTCCATAATAGGTCCAAGATAAGTCCAGAATAGGTCCGAAAATGGCCTTATTTTGGACATTCTATAAACGTCCGAAGTTGTGTGCAAAATGTACATCAAATGGACGTCCATCAGACGTCCGACGGATCTTTTTTGGATTGAAATTGGACGTCCGTTGTCCAAAAATGGATTATTGATAGACATCCACTAGACGTCCATGTGCTATCTGAGTAATATATGGTGTTTTATTTTATTTGATACAGTCGATTTTCTTTGAAACTATCGATGATACAAAAAAATGTTTCGGATAAAAGTTGAACGGTTTCAAGAGGGACATACAATGGTGACCTTGGTTTGACCTTGTGACGTTTACGTGAGGTCAGGTAAAGATTAACTTAGTTTTTTTTAATGGAAACTTGTATTTTTTATTACATATTCCTGTAGCTGATGTCGAGACGTTTTAAAAACACTATAATAAAGCTCTATTTCGTAAAGAATTTTCTGAAATTTTTCAAAATTTGTTATGATATTTTTAATACAAAATATGAAATATCTCAGGAAATTCTTAACAAAAGAGAGTTTTATTATAGTATTTTGAAAACGTCTCGACATCAGCTACAAGAATATGTAAAAAAAAAATACGGGTTTTCATTTTTAAAAAACTAGGTTGATCTTCACACCTGACCTCACGTAAACGTCACAAGGTCAAACCAAGGTCACTATTGTATGTCCCCCTCAAAATCGTTAACTTATATCTGAAACATTCTTTTGTATCATCGATAGTTTCAAAGAAAATCGACTATCAATTAAAATAAAACACCCTGTATATTAATTATTACGTATATTAATTATTTCAATAATTTTTGCAATTTTTGAATTGATAGATATTTAAAATCGATAAGAAAAGCAAAAGTTTACTATTGGCTGATCCTTTAAGCGCTTTTCGCATTGATAATATGCTACTAATAAATTGTAACAATCATAATAATTAAATAAAATTATATTATTTAGTTAAATCACAATTGTTTTTATTTTTATAAGCGTTTAGATTAACAGTACATAATCATAAAAAATAGACAGTTTTTATCGATTTCATATATATATTATCGATTTGACATATCTATTCTCAAGAATTTGAAGGAACTTTATTTATTACTAAAAGCAAGATGAATCGTATATGGCTTAAAAATGAGATTCGGAGTGTTAGAATTAAGCTTGAAACCTGCGCATTGTATCATAATATCTGCAATGCTATTAAATTAATCAAAGCGTCATCGGAGATTTATCCGTAATTCTATTAATTTTAAGTTAATTATCAGCATTTATTATCTTATTTATCTCCTTGCGTGAATCGCGTGTCAATCGTCGTTATGTTATCATAATGGCAACATTGTGTTCATTTATATTTAAAGCGTACGATTTTAACATTGTCTTAACTTGCAATGTACATATACGACGACGCGATAATAGGCTTAGGCACACGCGTTACGAACGTAAAATCAAATAATAAAACGAGAATATTACAATGCAATACTCGTTGTGACCGCGATAAACTTCGCGGAAATCGTCTTATAGCAGTGCAAAAATATTGTATATGGGGCATTCCATGACAAATCGATCAAAATCCAGCGATGACATTTTAAATCTGCTCCGTAATTTTTTATATGAAAGTACTTGTCGAAAAACACCTTCAAAATTTTTTTTACATTTTTAAAATCATCCGTTTCTGAGATATAAGTTTTTAAAAAATTTGAAAAGCTACCATTTTTAAAAATTTGAAAAAATTCACATAATTCTAATAAAATATAACAAAATTTTTGAGTCATGTACCAAGATGGAGGTTTTATAATTACAGGAAAAAAATTTTTAAAAAAATGTAACATAAATTTTTAAAAAATGGAACACGTTTCTGACACAAAAATGAGCAAAAAAGTTCCTTATGATATGGGTCAAAAAAAGTAGTATATTTAAGGGGTTATGCCTAGTCAGAAAGCCAAAGAAAGCAAATTTCTGAGAATTTTTTGGCTTCCTGACTAGGCATAACTCCTTAAATATACTTTTTTCGACCCATATCATAAGGAACTTTTTTGCTCATTTTTGTGTCAGAAACGTGTTCCATTTTTTAAAAATTTGTTACATTTTTTTTTAAATTTTTCTCCTATAATTATAAAACCTCCATCTTGGTACATGACTCAAAAATTTTGTTATATTTTATTAGAATTATGTAAATTTTTTCAAATTTTAAAAAATGGCAGTTTTTTAAACTTTTCAAAAAATTATATCTCAGAAACGGATGATTTAAAAAATCTAAAAAAAATTTTGAAGGTGTTTTTCGACAAGTACTTTTATATAAAAAATTACGGAGCAGATTTAAAATGTCATCGCCGGATTTTGATCGATTTGTCATGGAATGCCTCATATGTATGTATACATATAAAAAGGCATAAAATAATCGCATTTGTTCGAATTAAGAGACAAATATATAAATATGTAAAAAAATATAAGTGGGAATTATTCGAGGAAAGTGAACTCCGGTACATCTATGAGGAATGTTTATAGCGCATTTCATCTGACAACGGCGTAGTTTGGAGTCGGCACGTTCACCGTTCCCCAAAAGAGGATGAGCTTCGTGGGGTCATGCCTGATGAAGAACATAAAAGGCCGATTGGCAAGCAGCTTCTTCTGATTGCCGTCTCGACGCAAAAGTACTGCGGTCGTCGCCGCGGCCTCCGTCCCCTTTTCCGACACCTCCATCTCAACTTTGTGCAACACTTCGGTAGCGTACAGGCCTGGATTCACGAGACTCGCGCTGTTCCGCAGATTATCCAGGCCGTAAAAAGGGAACTGTTGAGTCTGCATGAATTTCAAGAAGTTCTGATCTATGGGTCGGCTCTGCCGTTTCCTTCTGCTATTCCTCTCGGCATTCCGGAAACGGTACTTATTCTCCTCTAAGCTCACGTATTTTATACTCGCATCGTCAACCTTTGGCGCGACTTTCTCAAGGTCATCGTTCTCCATGACGTACGCCACACGCGATGACGTTGTATCGTTGCGTTGCCGTCTTTCATTCTGAGCGTCCCGACGCTTCCTACCGATCGTGCGAATGTTGAAGCCCGTGTCCCACTGCTCTACACTGACTCCGCGTTTCTTATCGTCGTATGTAAAGTAATTCTTTCTCGCGCCGTTGACCACGCCCTGATTATTGTTATTTCCAAACCGCGAGAAAATTAAATATTCATCGGTCTTTGTGTTCGGCAATTGTGCGGGAGGAATTTGCCGTGGCATTTGCGATGACGCTTGTGGAACCGACAAAGGCAATACTTGTGGAATCGTCGTAGGTAATGCTTGTGGAATCGACGTAGGAAATGCTTGTGGAATCGACGTAGGAAATGCTTGTGGAATCGGCACAGCTTGTGCTTGCGACACCGGCACAACCGGTGCTTGTGGTGCTTGTGGTGCTTGTGGTGCTTGTGGTGCTTGTGGTGCTTGTGGTGCTTGTGGTGCTTGTGGTGCTTGACCGAATCCGTTCGACAAGAGGCTTAAATCCGCAGTCTTCGGATCGAAGAACGAGTACAGGCCTAGATTGTGAAGTGCATTGTTCAAATTCAATGTGCTCGAGAGTTTCATACGAGGAAAGCCGACGATGCAAGTCTCGTTTTTCGTGTTGCTTATTAGATACTCAATAGTCTCAGCCGTCAGTTGGTCCTGGAAGCTCTTCAATGCGGCGGCACCTTCAGCTTTCGGCAGAAGCACATACATGGACGTCTTGAAATAAGAAAAAGTCCTCGTGAATTATATTACTTAAAAGAGAAAATTTCGCCGAGGCAAAACATTTAAAATTAACACAATAGATAATAATATAGAAATATTAAAGAAAACCAGTTTTCAAAAATTTAATATTTGTAAAATTTTGAAAAATATTATAAATTTAAAGTTTATCTGATTATTAAATTAAAGAGTAATGATATGATTAATATTTTTAAACGCATACCTCTAAGCCTTTGTAAGGTAAAGCCAATATTTTAACACCCAACGATTTGTCCTCGTAGAAGGGAAAATTACCGCCGTTATACATCATATCTACCTCGACCGTATCATTCGGCTCGATGAAAAATTGTCTCCTGCAACAAAGAAATTTCATAATCACCAAGAGAATAAAAACGGGATCGTTTTTTAACACCATCAGTCGAAATAAATGGCAAAATCACGTACCTCCGGGTCATAGTTCCCAAGAAATGCTGATTCCATTCTCCTTTGAAGTAGAGCGCGGT
The DNA here is from genome assembly GCA_035220615.1 of Leptothorax acervorum. Lineage (NCBI taxonomy): Eukaryota > Metazoa > Arthropoda > Insecta > Hymenoptera > Formicidae > Leptothorax > Leptothorax acervorum. The sequence continues at coordinate 63,807 of JASTWQ010000811.1, forward strand.
TAAAAGAATCACGGTGGTCAACGAATCCGGATTTTCGCTCAATATACTGTTAATTTTGTTCATTGTTCGTTGTTTCACCCAAGTGTTTATTGTGTCTCGCGCTTCCCTGCTTTTTTTTTGAAAATCTAAATTTATCACTTCGCTGCTGTACGCATTCTCGCTAATCGCGCGAAATTCGGGTCGAATCGGATATCCTTGCTAAAATAGGAATTAAAACTACGTCAAGTCTCTATTAAAAGGAAGTTCTTATTTTAAATTAAAAATAAAGAAAAATATTTTATCTATTTGTATTCCTGAAGTTTAATCCGCGAATTTCACCTTCATTAACTTATGTAATACTTAAAGATTATTAATTCGATACATTATCTCGTGAAAATCTTTGTTAAAAACTTAGGTAACGGATTTGGGCTGATAATTCATTAGGCTGCAAATTATTCAACAATATATAGAATATAACATAAATAATAAAAATGTTGAATATAAATTTACCTGGACAAATATACCACTGGCGGAACTCACGCGCGGCATATTGCTACCTTCAACCCTGTAATTCATGGTGGCCAGGAGCTGACCAAACATTTGATGAACGATCTCCGAGTGTTGGGATATATCGACACCGGTCTCTAAGCCGAGTATTCGGGCAACCTCATCGAAGGTCTTGCCGGCGGAACCCAACAGGACTAATGACAAAGCGACGGCTACGCTGAGTGGAGAAAAGATCACGTTCTCGGGTCGATGTGTCACCGATGTGCCTGAGGTTTTGTAAATTGCTCTATCCAAATCCAGAGCAAACTTCGTGATTCCCCTGGATATAATATTGTTCACCTGAAATTGACAGTTTCAATGATGCACGAGAGTGGATATATAATACGTTTCCTTGATTCAACAATATTTTTAGAAAACTTTAAATAAAATTTTAAAAAATGCATGAGAAATTTATAATAATCATCATGATTTCGCGTGCAAATAACAGAATAATCATTTACATGATTGCTCCAAGTTTCCGGCGTGGGTTGCAGGCTTGCTGTCGAGCCTGCTGACGAGTACAAGGGTACGCGAGTGGTCGCAGGGGAAAATTGTGCTTCTGCTGGTCTCGCGGCGCCTAACTGCGAAACATGTCTTCCATTGAGTTGTTGATCAATTTGAACAGGTTGACTACTGCTGGCCGCTTCCGACGCGGGATAATTAGCAGGTAACGATGCCGAGGCACGACCCTGGTCAGCCGTCATCAAGTCATATTGATCCGGGTAAACGATTTGACCACCAGTCAACGCCAGAACACCAAACAACAACCATGCTCGAACCATATTTTCGAGTATCTGCAAAAAAATATTTGTTACGTTACGATTTTTGAAGAAGAAAAATATAAGATGTATATACATATAATATCAGAAATTTTTTTAAAAATATTTAAACTCTTTTCTATATTGCTTTCGCTGTTCCGTCTTTCTCTCACTTTTAGTGGTTCCAATAATAGATTGAAATAATTTTGTGACCATGAGCTTTTTTATAGGAGTCACGTACTTATCTATGGTAGGTGTGTGGGCATTCATTTCTCGAAAAAGCAATTGCAGTTACTGACTATGAATATACAGATTCCGCATTCATTGCAAACGGTGAACAGCGGAATCTCGTAAACATAGGTAATAATAACGTCTAATGGCATGTGCTTCATATAATTGCTCGTCGTATCCATACATAAACGAGCGGCGAACGCCGTTCCGAGAAACATTATAATACAATTTTACTTGCAGGTGCGATAACAGTAATGCATTTTGCATTTCGCACTATCGACGTTGATATATTATAATATATCACTGAGAGTGTACATTTGATACATCTGTGCCGATAATAATCAAGGTACGAATATGCAAAAATGCTTTGCACCGTTGTTATAAAATACGCGTTTCCAAGCGACATAACATTAATTCGGAATAACGTAATCAATTGTGCCAGGCACATAACTAATTATGAAGATAAATGAGACTAATGTGATAAACAGTCAGGAAACAATTTGATATAAATATCTACAAGCAGGAAATATGCGCAAAATATAAATTCGCAATAAATGTATGGTAATCAGACTGATAAGCGCGAATCTCCGTTAATTAATTTATAGTTTATCTTTAATTTAATTAATTATTTACATTTAGACTATTAAGATACTAATTTTGCTTCCACGCTCTCATGATTAATAACTTTTTTAAACATAATTTTAAATTTCTTTCTCTGGATGTTTTAGAATATATTTCGGAATCAATGAAATATTTAATACTTGAATATTAATATAAGCTTGTTGAGGCAGGAGAGGAAGATTAGTTCTTTTTAAAAAAGAACAAGCAACATTAAAGGGTACCCCACGGTAAGATAGGCAAAATGCCACTGTCAATGAAACGAAAAAATGACTTTGGATTTGCATAAGTACACTAAAGAAAGAATTTTCTACGATTTTTCCGACCATCCATCCCCCCTCCTTTTCCTAGTGGCACCAAAAAGCCGCATTTTTCAAAAATTATTTTTTTTCTCCGGTTCCTTCATGTTAAAAATTTTGAAAAAATTTGAGAATATAGCTTATAAAAAGTACTTAGCACACAATTTTTTTGAGCTTTAGGCGCGTTGAATACCTAACCTAAAAAAATTAAATAAATATTTGAATCAATTTTTTTCTAATTTCTTTGATAGTTGCAGGTCTAATTACTCTAGGAAATTGTATATTTTAGTGTTCTACATGTATTAGAATTTTTTCAGATTTTTCGGAATGGTGGGCCGTACTCAAAAATGCGAAAAACCCTATTTTAGCCACTTTTGGGCCTTTTATGGTCCTCAAATGATTGATAGTGCCTTAACTGACTCTAAAATAAAAATAATATATTACTTTTGGATATATGTTGTCAATATTTGATACATTCCGATACGTCTCATATGTTTTGGAGCATGAAATCAGTCATAACTCAACGAGAAAACCTTACTTTTTGTATAAAAGTGCCTATTTTTCGTCAATTTCTAGAATTTTGGTTATTTTATCTAAGTTTTTTTGCATATAATTAGTAAATGTGAATATAAATATAATAAAAAATTGTACCTCTTATACATATATTTCAAAGAAATCGTTTATTTATTCAAATATATACATTTTCATGAAAAAAAATTAATTTTAATGATTCCATGATCGTCTCTTTAATCCTCCTCGTCACTATCTTCCTCAATTACTGGTGTTACTTCTTCGAAGTCAAACAATGTTGTAAGTATCTCAGCTGGTCGAATAATCCTTGACAAGTATCTTACATGAGACAGGTAAAAAACTATGGCGGCTATATACGAGCAACACCCTATAGTTCTGTTACCATTAGCGCAGTTACAGCAATAACGTCTGACACCGTTGAGTCCCACACTATCAGGTTAATATTGTAAATAAGATTTGTAAAAATCATATCATTTGAACAAATCTTATTTACAATATCAACCTGATAGTGTGGGACTCAACGATGTCAGACGTTATTGCTGTAACTGCGCTAATGGTAACAGAACTATAGGGTGTTGCTCGCATATAGCCGCCATAGTTTTTTACTTGTCTCATGCAAGATACTTGTCAAGGATTATTCGACCAGCTAAGATACTTACAACATTGTTTGACTTCGAAGAAGTAACACCAGTAATTGAGGAAGATAGTGACGAGGAGGATTAAAGAGACGATCATGGAATCATAAAAATTAATTTTTTTTCATGAAAATGTATATATTTGAATAAATAAACGATTTCTTCGAAATATATGTATAAGAGGTACAATTTTTTATTATATTTATATTTACATTTACCAATCATATGCAAAAAAACTTGAATAAAATAACCAAAATTCTAGAAATTGACGAAAAATAGGCACTTTTATACAAAAAGTAAGGTTTTCTCGTTGAGTTATGACTGATTTCATGCTCCAAAACATATGAGACGTATCGGAATGTATCAAATATTGACAACATATATCCAAAAGTAATATATTATGTTTATTTTAGAGTCAGTTAAGGCACTATCAATCATTTGAGGACCATAAAAGGCCCAAAAGTGGCTAAAAATAGGGCTTTTCGCATTTTTGAGTACGGCCCACCATTCCGAAAAATCTGAAAAAATTCTAATACATGTAGAGCACTAAAACATACAATTTTCTAGAGTAATTAGACCTGCAACTATCAAAAAAATTAGAAAAAAATTGACTCAAATATTTATTTAATTTTTTTAGGTTAGGTATTTAACGCGCCTAAAGCTCAAAAAAATTGTGTGCTAAGTACTTTTTATAAGCTATATTCTCAAATTTTTTCAAAATTTTTAACATGAAGGAACCGGAGAAAAAAAATAATTTTCGAAAAATGCGGCGTTTTGGTGCTACTAGGAAAAGGAGGGGGGATGGATGGTCGGAAAAATCGTAGAAAATTCTTTTTTTAGTGTACTTATGCAAATCCAAAGTCATTTTTCCGTTTCATTGACAGTGGCATTTTGCCTATCTTACCGTGGGGTACCCTT
>JASTWQ010000812.1:0-68682 GCA_035220615.1 Leptothorax acervorum
CTTTTCCTCTTAATGACCAGATATTTTTAATCTTATTATTTAATAAACAAGAAATAACACATATATGCCTTAGCTTCTTATTGAAAATACATGTTAATCTAACAAGTTTGTGCCTTTTTTGCATATAAGTAGTTAAGTTGTAACATAAATAAAAGTATGGTTAGACTTGACTTCATCACAGAATACAAACCTCAATAAAATAACGTTTATACTAATGTTACTATCTATTACTATATATTAAAGCTTAAGAGACTAATAGTATTTTACTTACAATTACTTATTGCAGCTATATCACATTTAACTATGTTAGATATTAGACTGTTTTTCACAAAAAATACTTTGTATTAACATGTATTTGACTTTAAATAAGTTATAAAAGAAAATAAACAATCAATTAACTTTTAATTTTAGATCAATTAAAAAAATAATGAAAATAAAGAACTCATTTTTTATAAATATATGTATCTTTATAAGAAGACTATGTGGCTTTGATGTCTGTTATGCGACTGAAAACACGTGACGAATTTTAACTGTTATCTTACTGCAATTTGCTTTTCAGTGTTTTAACATAATCGTCAAAGCTATCTAAAAATCTATCTTGCCTTTGCAGTTTTTCTTGGTGTCTTTTTTCTGCAGGATTCATTATTTTTAACCTTTTTCTAGAAAAAGAGGATTTTGATGCAGTGTCCATTTCGCCAACAGAAGATTTTTGTTCGTCCGTGCTTTCTTCCTTTGTACTTTCATCAGCGCTACTCAAATCTTCGTTAATTATCAATCCTTTGCTGCTACTGCAAGTAGCTACCGGTGTGACTTCTGGTTTATTATGAAGTATTTTGTTCATAACTTCAAAGTACTCCCATCTCTTTCGACCCTTGCCTGATTTCGAGTTGTGTTCTTTAATATCTTTGTACATCTTTAACAAGCCTTTCCATTTTGTGTCGCACTGTTGCCATGTAATCGAAAAGCCGAATTTATCTTGAAGAATTTTGGAGATTTTTACCCAGACATACTTTTTTACTGAATTTTAAAATTGATTGTTACGTCCAGCGAGGGGGCGTATTTATATAACATATGAATAAGATACACAAGGAAAAGGATAGGAAATTTACACCACCTTTACGATACCACGGTAAGCGAAATTTGCAAACTGGGTATCTGAAATAAAAATTCTTGCACATGTATAACTAAATTCATACACAAACATGAATTTTAATCACTGATGTGAAATTTAATACACACAACATTAAATATTAAAAGCCCGTTTAAGATTTTAGGAATACGCAAGGTAATAATACATATTTTCGATTAAAAGAAAAAAAAATGAGAACATTTGTATATAAATTTATTTGTTACTAACAAAGCATTGAAAATACAACACGACCTTGGATTTTAATTACGGCGAGCTGAAAAATACGATGCACTCAAAATTGAATATTATGATATGCGTAATCTTTCTTTACGACAATTGTCTTTTCTTGAAGTTGCAACGCGCGAATGGAAACAAGAATTCATATATATTTCATAGTAAAATTCATAAAACTTATAAAACCTGTTTCTTAATTTAAATATGCTTAAAGATCAAAATTTCTTTACAGGTATACAAATCTTCAAACAGATGAGCATAGCGATATTACTGCTCGATACTTTTATTTTCGAAACACCACTCCTTTAAATTTTCAACTTCGTATATGAATTTTCATATGCGGTATCTACATAAAACTTCCTGCATTTTTATATTATTTTCAATACAGATTTTGTTTAACAGGGTAGCTCCCGGTAGTTTAGTGATACAAAATTATATATTTAACGTAATTTAAAAATCACACACACGCTTCATTTCCGACACCGAACAACCTCGGTGCCGAGATCGACAGCGCAATAGATAAACGGTAAAGAAATTAAAACGTAAGTGGTTATTCGGCGAGAACTACCCCTCGTTATCACAAAATCGTGAAAGAAAAAAAAAAGGCGAACGGTAAGGTAACGTGACAAGCGCTGCCTGGGCCGAGCGGAAGAACAGGCGGGCGCTTTCGCGACGGTATGTGACTTACGGGGTTTCGTATACTCGAAGCCTCGCTCGAGAGGTCGGTTGTTGATTTCGGAGGAGGCTGCTACCTGCGAGTGGCTCGTGGTACGCACCTTCGCTCTGGTCGGCCGAAGACCTCGCGGGGAGCTTGCACTGACTCTACTTGGTAAGAAAAAAAAATTCACTGACTCTAATTAGGGAAGGTATTCTAAGTTGTAGATTTAAAGTGGAGTAGCGTGAAGTGACTGTCGACAATTTCGCGGCACAAAAGGAGCGCCCGCGGCTCGAGGCAGGGTCTTATATTGCCGAGCGCGGTGCGGTACGAGGGCAGGGGAAGGGCCCACGGGCCGTGCGTCTCAGGTGCCAGCGTCGCGAGGTGCAGAAATCTCCTTTGTTTCTTATTGCTATAATTACGAATGAATTTGGATAAGCGACTCAGTCGCTACGCAAGGTCGCATCTACTTACTAAATCTAGTCTATGATCCTAGATCTATAGCGCGGGAGAAGGCGAGCGGTTAGCGTCGGCGCTGTCGCTGTTGTTGCCGATGCACATCGCTTACTATTTGTGACAACAATTCGAGATTGATTCCCAATTCATTTATTGTAATTCAAAAGATTTTGCAATTAATTATTTCTAGCTGTTAAGAAGCGAGGCGTATTCGCTGTGGGAAGGTGCTGACGACAGCATCCGTTTCAAGATAACCGGCTCGGGTGAGCGTGAGAGCGTCTGGCTCTCCGCGCGCCTTCTCAAAACCGCTGACAGTACGCGTTCCTTAATATTATTTTTTAAGTTTCTGCTACGTTATTGAAAAAAATTCAGATTAATGATGCTTAAAACGATATTCAAGCAAAAATAAAAAACTTTAAAATATCTCTCAGTTTTCGTATACGAATTTGTAAATTGTGAAAAGTTAATATCAAGTTGTGAACATAAGATTTATGAGAAAATATACGCGATTGAGATCGAATGAAATAACCGAGAGGCACGGTATATTGGTTATTTATTAACAATATAATTTTACGTAGTACAGGTATTTTTGCGATATTAATGCGTTCGATTAATGTTACTATACGTATTATATGTTAACGCCTAAGACTACTACTATTACCGCTATGACTACTATTACAGCAACTATTATTACTATTGCTACTGTTACTATTGCTCTAACTATTTTATTACCATCGGCGTCGTTGTCGCCGAGAAAAAAAAGGGGGGGGAGAAGAAATGTACCGACGGACGTCACATGATCTTGTATATTCTTCAACTAAAGCTATCAATCCCAAAGTTAATTCATTTGTCCACACTTTAGTTTTTTCTTCATTTATACTCTTGCAGTTCTGGTCTACAATGCTCTGCCGTTCATTTTCTTTATTTTCTTCTGTCTGTATGACAATAGGTCGATAAATGTCATCTACAAAAATAATATATTTTTAAACATTACAAATAATATGCCAAAGCTTGAATTATATAACAGGTTCTGATTAAAAAATTTATAAAATTTTTAGATCTTATTAAGTAACTCAAATTATAATTAGTGATAAAAACACCACTATATAAAAAAGTTTGTTAAAGATGTACAAAAATATTAAAGATCACAACTCAATGTCAAGAAAAATCAAACAAGATAAGAATATTTTAAAATTATCAACAAAATACTTTATAATAATAGTATAATCAATTTGACACAGCTGTAGCTATTTGCAATAGTAACAAGTTTTATAATTAACAAAGAATTTACCTTTTTTATTATATAAATATTGTTGACCGTCAATATTTAATATCTCGAATGTTTGAGCATCATTTTCAGAACAATTAGTTGAAGACATGATTGCTGATCAATCAAAACTATCAAAAGGATACTGCAATCTTAACCTTGAAATTTTAACCAAGAAACAGTCTAAAGCCCGTATCAGAGAGTATGCAGCTTGATACAACAAAAGAACATTGCACACAAAATGGCTAACGGCATCGTTTCGACTAATACAATTCAATTTTTGCGCGCAAATAACCGTCTCTTCTACGAGCTCGGTCTTTACATCCAGAGCGAATCGAGGAGCTCGATTTGCTCTGAAACTGTTAATACTGAACGCAGATAAGATGACACAGAGCAAACAGATATGCATTGCCGAACGATTTGCGAGGTAAAAGAGCACTCCGACGCCTCAGATTTGTATTGCCGAACGCAGTAATTGAAGGTCAAATTTTTCTGATTTCTGCCTGGCAGATAAGGTGACAACCTCATTTAGCCGTACTCAGAAAAGAAGCTCTAACTCCTGAGAAAAGCGTTTCCGCACCCATGGTTCATATAACATTTTTTCATCCTTTAGGTGTGAAGAATATCTCCCTAAATTTTGGCCACACCTTTTTAGAACACCCTGTATATTTATTGATGTTCATGCGTTCACACTTCTTAAATCCTGGCTGCTAAATCCTGGCGGGGAAATATACAGGGTGTTACTAAAAGACCGCCCACTAACTACATAGCGGTATTCCTTGTCAAAAACTGAGTCGAAAAGTCCTGAACCACTTTTTTCTATAATGCTTGACAAAGCCGTAATCATTGAGTAAAGTTAGTCCAACAAGCGTCGTTCTTTAGCCGGGCGAACGTCGGTGAGCCGCGCGCCTGATAGTGTGCGTGAGCGCTCCGCCGCGCATCGCGCGGCGGCACGACGGCACGGTCGCGGTCGGCCGCGGCGGTCGCGTTTTGCTTTCGCGCGCGTCGCGTGCAATATTCTTACGCATTGTAATAATAGAAATAATTTTTCCTGCACTAAAAATCACTTTTTACTCTTGTCAGAAGTACCTCCTTGCAGAAAATTTTGATAACGGATAAAACTTTTGCCAAGACATAACTATTATTAAGATATAAAAATTTAAACAATACAAAAAATTATACTGTGTATTTTACAATACAAAAATTTACAATACAAAATTTTACAATATAAAATTTTACAATAAAAAATTATTTTCTAATCCGTTTCGTTAAATATCTTTGCGTTAACTTAATTTAAATTATAACACAAAGCACTTATTGAATCTTTCTACGAGGTTTGCCCATAGTTACTCAGAAGTAATAAATTTTTTAAGGGAAATTTCCTGTAACAATTAGATATTTAAATAATCTCGTACTTAAAAGGAAATACATTAAAAATATTATTAAAAGATAAAGTATTCAAAAATACAAAAAATTTCTTCTTTTATAAAAAAAAGATTTATCCTAAGTTATAAATAACGCTATCCAGATGTACAATCTTTTTGAAACTTAAGGCAAATAAGAGTAAACTGCCGAGCGATCAATATTAATTTTTATAGCGAATAATAAATAATAACACGTTTAATAACTTAAAACAAAATTCAATACAAACGTTTCTATCTTAGTTTAGACGCATAAATAAAAGTGAAATGTTACCGTATTCATAAAACATTGGTCAGCGGTAAAGTTATTGGAAAAGGTTGAACATAAGATAAATTACGTGATAACTGCTGCGTTTTAAATAAAGTGAAATTGAAAAGTTAGCTGCAATTCGTATAAGTTTTTTCATAAAGATGTAAAATTCACTTATCAGACAGTGTAATATCAATCTCGTGATAATCTACCGTGTCTGGTTTCAGTGATGAAACAATGCTTATGAGTTAAGATCAGTGCACGGATTGAAGGATTAAGCTGATGCGCAAAGTGAAATGAGTACATACAAATGTCATGAAGTATCATATAACAAAATAATATTAGTAAATAAAAAATATAAAGTAAATAAATAAGCTAGTAAATAAAAAATCTTTCTAATGATTATTCTCCTATTGTCGAAAAACTTCCACACAATTGACATCTGTAGTCTGTTTTATTCATTAACTTATTTTTATTTATTTACGAGTGTTACTTTGTTATATGATGCTTCATGATATTTCTCTGTACTCATTTCAGCTTACGCTTAAGTCTAGGCCTTCAGTCCGTACACTGATATTAACTCATAAGCATTGTTTCGTTACTGAAACTAGACGGTAGATCATCATGACACTGATATTACACTGTCTGGTAAGTAAATTTAACATAAAAAAACTTATACGAATTGCAGCTAACATTTTATTTTATTTAAAAGACCGCATTTACTTTATGTTTAATCTTTTCTAACATCTTTACCGCTGACCTACGTATTACGAATATGATAACATTTCATATTTATTTATGCGTTGTTAACGATTCGATTTAAGATTATTGTGAAATATTACAATAAAGAGGATCTAAACTAAGGCCAAAGCGTTTGTATTGTATTTTGTTTTAAGTTATTAAACGTGTTATTATTTATTATTCGCTATAAAAATTAATATTGTTCGCTCGGCGGTTTGCTCTTATTTGCCTTAAGTTTCAAAAAGATTGTACATCTGGATAGCGTTATTTATAACTTAGGATAAATTTTTTTTTATAAAAAAAGAAATTTTTTTTATTTTTAAATACTTTATCTTTAAATAATATTTTTAATGTATTTCTTTTTAAGTACGAGATTATTTAAATATCTAATTGTTACAGTAAATTTCCCTTAAAAAATTTATTACTTCTGAGTAACTATGGGCAAACCTCGTAGAAAGATTCAATAAGTGCTTTGTGTTATAATTTAAATTAAGTTAACGCAAAGATATTTAACGAAACGGATTAGAAAATAATTTTTGTATTGTAAAATTTTATATTGTAAAATTTTGTATTGTAAATTTTTGTATTGTAAAATACACAGTATAATTTTTTGTATTTGTTTAAATTTTTATATCTTAATAATAGTTATGTCTTGGCGAAAGTTTTATCCGTTATCAAAATTTTCTGCAAGGAGGTACTTCTGACAAGAGTAAAAAGTGATTTTTAGTGCAGGAAAAATTATTTCTATTATTACAATGCGTAAGAATATTGCACGCGACGCGCGCGAAAGCAAAACGCGACCGCCGCGGCCGACCGCGGCCGTGTCGTCGTGCCGCCGCGCGATGCGCGGCGGAGCGCTCACGCACACTATCAGGCGCGCGGCTCACCGACGTTCGCCCGGCTAAAGAACGCCGCTGGTTGGACTAACTTTACTCAATGATTACGGCTTTGTTAAGCATTATAGAAAAAAGTGGTTCAGGACTTTTCGACTCAGTTTTTGACAAGGAATACCGCTATGTAGTTAGTGGGCGGTCTTTTAGTAACACCCTGTATAGCTCTGGCATATGTAAGCTGAAAATTTTGATTTGTAAGTACAATACGTTAGTACAGAAGAAGTGTATTATTTATTTATAATTTACCTTGCTGTTAGAGATATTAAGAGAGGAGGATGTGTAGTATCGGAAGTTTTATCAGGTTTTAGCCAAAACAATGCAGGAGAATTTGGACTTGTTTCATATTTAATCTGAATTATATACTTAAAAATACGATATTATCATATATTATATATATATATAAATATATTACACACAAGGACGTATAAAAATATGACAAAAATTTATTTTCGAATTAATTTTGAGACTTTTAATTATCTCAGTCTTAAATAATCCTATATCTTTTATATAAATATAAAATTATTACATCTACTCACTTTATTATCAAATCTCCTGGTTCTCTATCAATATGTGAAAACTGCAATGAGTGTGTAGTGTACAGTAATTCTATTAAGTGACTCCCCCCAACAAATGTGGAGCCAGCTACTCCGTAATTCATCAGCTATCACCGGATAATTTCAAATAACAGTGAGTAAATTAATAATTATTAAGTCATTATAACAATTTTAATATAATGACAAATTTATGAAATGTATATAATATACAGGATGGTAACAAAAATATCTAAATCAAGGATTTACGGATGAGATATTGCGGCGGTTTCAGTCGGATTGAGCGTGGCAAATGTTACTCCGAATTTACTATTTTCTTTATTTATCTTGGCTCATTATATTAATTTTCTTGAAAAATCTCTTTTGTGAAATTTTTGTGTACAAGTCATAAAATTTAAATATTGTATTTAGATATTGATAAATATTAATTTAAAACTGATCAATATTTAAAGATAAAACACGAGATTTATAATAACATATATAATTCAATATCTTATAAGTCTGAAAATTAAATTTAATAATAACCAACACTACATTGCATCTTCTTCGAAGATGGTAATTACAAAAAATAATTTTCATGTTCTTATCATATTACTTGAGGTCAGTTTTAGCACATAACTTTTCTCTGCATATGTCTCACAATAATACACACTAACATGTTACGTATATACTACATCAATCGCACAGGAACATTATCATATAAAAAATAAAATATATATTAAAAAATATAATATATAATGCATGCAAATATATGTATATATTATACATATAGGCGAAATATATGTTTAATACAAAAACGGAACGGGTATTTTAGATTACTCAGTGAAACAATAGCTTCTTTTTAGCTGGCGGCCTATTATCTTCATTGTCATCCAAATTGTATCTCTTTCCACTCGATGTACCTCCAGATAAACCACTGGCCGACTGTTCAAACTCATTAGATCGCTCTTCTCCATCAGATTCATCTTCACGTTTTCCTTTGTCTCCGCTCTTTATTTTACGAAATATAATCATCTCCATTGGATTGGCAACTAGATCACAGTATTTTTGCGCTAAACTAAAAACATATATTTTTTTCCTTTAAAAGTGTGCTAAGTAAAAGAATAAAATACACATAGCAATTTAGGATTACGTAACATTAGAATAACACAGCATTTACAAACCTTAATGTATCAAATTGTTGATCGTCGTCGTCATAAAATACTCTTAATCGAATTAAAGGTTTAAGTGGTTGATTAGGATATCCTAGAAAGATTTATTTTACATTATAATTTGAGTTTACACATTAAAAAACACGATATTCAAGAAACAGTATCTAAAGCGATTGACATACCTGTAAGTAGTTCATCAGCTCTAGGTATCATCTCATTTTCAATATAACGATCTACATATTGACTTATAGAATCTGCCGATGTGACGTCATGACATTTGAGAATCATATGACAACATATATTGTCAAAAACGAATGGTCGAACGCTTTTAATATTAAAAGTCGCATCTTGAAATAACTCTTATTTATTTTAAGGAGTCCCACGTGCTTACGTTTGGATTCACTTTCACATAAAGAGGTAACAATGGTGCTTCCTAAAATTAGTTCAATTACATTAATAAAATAAATTTTAAAACAACATCCATGTATGTCAAAGAAAAATATATAATTTTACCTGGCTGAGATATAAAGTATCCACCTTCCACATTAAACTCAGGTTTAATACATTCATGCTCATGACCCCCAATAACTAAGTTCAAAAACTTATGCAGTTTATCTTCAGGTATATGATGAGTATAATCGCCATGTTTGACGCGATTCTGATGTAAAACAAATATGTTGAAGGTCTCTATATCCTTTAAAAGCAACATTTCCACCTATTTTCAAACGTTACATTAGTTTGCGACCAGATAGAAAATCAGACACAAAAATATGCTTGAAATAAATGTACCTTTTCATCTCTGTATAATCTTGAAAACCTATGGTCATTAATATAACTCAAACCATAAAGTGCAACAAGGGTATTACGTTTCTTCAAGATTAAGGGCTTTATAACTACGTGAGTAAGATCTGTCCATTTTCCAAAGTAATTCACAAGTCCAGTAGCTGACAATACATCCATTGATCCGACAGTACCGGAACCTAATAACAAGTAGGATATTGTAGTATAGTATACAGTTAGGTATACGATTAGATGTAAGCGAGAGTGGGGAATAGTGGGACATAATTTATGTTAGGGGCACAAAGAAAAAAATTTATATACCTGGACCATCATGATTTCCATGGATAGTAAATATCGGCATCGAGACATTCAAATTTGGATCTTCGAAATTCACATGCTTCTGTGCACAGTGTTTGAACACCATTTCCGCATCGCTCAACAACTCCAACTTGCATTCTCTGAAAATAAAAATACCACTTACATAAAAATTAGTTTAGTTTAATGACAAATCAAAATATCACTTACTTAGTGCCCAGGCAATATTTTCGCAGCAATTCCACACATTTAAGTAATGTAACTTGCGTTGGCTTAGTGTCATGAAACAGATCACCGCCCAGCAGAATAAGATCGACATCGTTATCCTTGCCATACTTCAATATTTCTTCGAACGTTACGAAACTCTCGTCCGATTGTCTTTCTGTCGAGAGACAAATGACGAACGTTAATCGTAACATCTTCAATCTTACATACATGCCACTTCGCACGTATCTTCTTTTATCCGTAGCAATCCTGGTTGAAAAATATCGTCGTGAAACAAACCTCTCTCTTTGTTGTAGTCGAAACCAAGATGAATATCCGTGGCCACAAGAATGGTGATAGTGTCCTCCGGATCGTGCGTAGTGGATTCCGTGTTAGAGGATTCCGACATCTCTCGCGCTTGTTGTGTCAAATAGCACTCGACAATTACTATAGTAATTAATATTCTAACGTTATCTCGCACGGGGCGACACGTGAACTATATAACTGACAATAGTGACAATTGAAATCAGGATTCAGGCAGGAATGGCGCGAAATACAAGACATTGAAAATGTAGGGAGGGGGGACTGAACGAAAAATAGGTGCGTTTTTCTTGCACTCTTTACACTCGGGTTTTCTGTCTCACCCTTTCTCACTCTCAGGTTATGAAACCTGTCATACCGACGAGATGTAGCAACCATGAATATGCTCCGCGGCCACATGCGCATGCTCTGTCAGCTCTGTGGCCACATGCGCATGCTCCGTGTCCGCACGCGCATGCAAAAGTGTGCGAATTTGAAACGTATGCATACTTATAATGCATAATATTGTTGCGCTCGTCCGCGCGTTCGCTGCACTCACACTCACGCACACTCGCGAACGCGGCGCGCAATCCCGTTTCCGGGAATAAATACTCTCAGAAAGAAGAGAACTCGTTTAATAACAGAACTCAGAGAATATTACAAGCTCGTGAAACACGTCTGTCTGGCTCGAAGGCCCGGCGGATAATCTGAATCGCATCTGTTGACAAACAACGATGTTCCGCTCGTCGTTAGGCGCGTCGTCAGGCACGTCGTCAGGCAGCGCTTCGCGGCTTCGAGGTTTCCACCGGGTGTCTCGGTTCGGGCGCAACACTGCCCCCCTCTTCCTAGATTGTCGTCCAGACAATCTCCTGGAGGGCAGCGCCCAGACGAGCACGGGGACCAAGCTACCTCGCTACCGCTTTCCTCCCCGCGATTGGCCTCCAGGAAAAGCTGGCCAGATTCCCCCAAGCCATCTCCAGGAAGGGCCATCCACCGCGTCTCATCCTCGAGTTCCGGACCTCCGTCTTGACGTCCTCTTCTTCGACGACCCCATCACTCTCCCGCGATGTCTTCGGACAAGGGGGAGGGGGGAACTTCCCGTGGACCCTGCGTCCCGCAGGACTCCCCAAGTCCCCGCCCGGCATTCGCCCTACGACCCACGGAAAACCACGGGTCAAAAACCGTGGGCAGGCGGTCCTCCTCAGGCTGGAACGCTTCTTGAAGTCCCAGCCGATGATCTGCCGCAGGTCAACCGATGTCTAAGGACCTCCTTTCGCGTACCCCTCCTCAGGCTGGAACGCTTCTTGAAGTCCCGGCCGATGATCTGCCGCAGGTCAACCGACGTCTAAGGACCTCCTTTCGCGTACCACCGTCCTTCTCTAAAACATCAGACAACGCACAGAAACATGGAACAAAATAACTGTTAAAAATTAAAGAAATTAACATTTCAAACATTTTAAGACTCCTTCATAAACACTTTATTCACAATCTGTTCGCTACAAAATTTATTAACGGGCTTCGTTCTACTCTAATCTTTCTCTTTCTAATTTCCTTTCAGAGTACAGAGCTAATCTATCCGAATAAACAATCTTTCTTTTGTGTTTGGGAGACTTCTGAATGCAATAGACCACGTCACTAAGCTTCTTTATTACACAAAAGTCCTTCCCAATTGCTTTGCAATTTCGGGGCTTTTCCTCTCGTTCTACGAGGATTGTAGAACCAGACTTTCTGCCCTTCTTGAAAAAGAATTCGCCTGGCCCCTCGATCATACCAGGTCTTAACCCGAGAAGACTTGATATTCATGCGCGCCATAACACCAGAACGGATTTCCTCAAGTTTCTCCTTTAAGTTTCCAATAAATCTGCCTACCGACTGCTCCTCCTCCCCACAAAGCTTTGGAGGACTACCCTGTAACAGATCCAAAGGCGATCTTAGATCTCGAGCAAAACATAATTCAGCAGGAGTTACACCAGTGGTTTCGTGTTTTGAAGATCTATAAGCTAACAAAAACATGGGGACCCAACGATCCCAATCTCTCTGATTCTCAGAAATGTATTTCGCCAAATAGTTAGTAATGGTCTGATGTTGGCGCTCGACCTGTCCATCCGATTGAGGATGTAAGGCAGTAGTCCTTGTCTTCCTAATACCAAGGAGATCCATAAGCTCCGCAAAAAGTTTCGATTCGGAATTCCTTCCTTGGTCCGTATGTACCCCCGAGGGGACCCCATATCTGGAGACAAACTGATTAGTAAAGACTTCCGCTACCGTTCTAGCTCTTATGTTCTTCAATGGGAATGCTTCCACCCATTTAGAGAAACAATCCACAATAACAAGGAGATATTTATTCCCTGCTGCAGTTGTTGGAAGGGAGCCAAGAATATCCATCTGGATTCTCTCAAATGGTGCCACAGCATTGTGAATCTGCAAAGGGCTTTCCTTTACCGGAAGGGCCCTTTCTGGAAATGCATACCTTACAGGATTTACACCAATCCTCCACATCTTGTTTGCAGGTTGCCCAATAAAAACGTTTCCGGATTTTCTCTAACGTTTTATTGATACCGAAATGTCCTCCCGAAGGAGAATCGTGGGCTTTCCTCAGAATCTCCTTGACTCGATTTCGGGGACAAGTTGAAAGAAACTTGTTTTCAGATTTGGGGCCTCCCACCTCTTATATAGGATTCCTTCCCTTAAAACTAGAGCGTCCCAATGTAGCCAGTAGATCTGAGCGGAGACGTCTCTGTGAGGGATCTCAGAACGTGGAGGACGGACCCCAGTTTCCTTGGCTTGAAGAATGAATAAAATCCCCGTATCCTCACTTTGTTCCTTACGCCAGCTCTCTGAGCTTTCTCTCTGAAGAATCAAACGCGCAACTAACTTGTGATGCTCTTCGAAATTTTTATTCTCAACTTTTTCACAATAACCACAGCCAAAATTCTCACACTGACGCCTAGATAGGCCATCAGCATTTTTGTGGGACCCCTTTACGATGGATAATTTCAAATTCGAATTGCTGAAGCTTTTCCAGCCAACGTGCCAACTGCCCTTCTAAATCTCTGAAGGACATAAGCCATCTCAGAGAAACATGGTCAGTTCGGATTAAAAACTTCCGTCCTAAAAGATATGACGGAAAGATTTAAAAGAGTCTACAACTGCTAAAGCTTTCGGCGAGTTACACAATAATTCCTTTCCGCCTTATTAAGAACACGACTGTAATAGGCTATAACTCTTTCCTTCCCCTCTTGTTTTTGTGACAAAACCGCGTCAATACCGTTGTTTGAAGCATCGGTATCTAAAATAAATTCTTCCTCCCCTTCAAGAAAAGAAAGGACCGGAGGAGAAGACAAAACTCGCTTTAATTCTTCAAAATCTTTTTTATGCTCCTCCGTCCAAACAAACTTAGTTTGGTCTCCTGTGAGAGAGTAAAGGGATCTCGCCAAAGAAGAAAATCCCTTAATAAATTTCCGATAGTACGAGCAAAATCCTAAGAAACTCCGCAATTGCTTTCTTGTATGCGGTACTGGCCAATCTTTAACCGCAGTTATCTTTTTCAGGATCCGTAGTTTATGCCTTCCGCCGAAATAACATGTCCTAAATATTTAACACTTCTACTAAAAAGAGTGCATTTATTGGATTCAACTTTAAATTAACTTCTCTTAAGCGTAAAAAGCACTGTCTCAAGATTCTTCGCAGTTTCAGCAAACTTTTACCAAAAATAATTACATCATCTAGATAAACCAAACTGTTTGTGTTGATGGTTGCTGATACAAACCTTGACGAAGGTTCGCACACTAAGGCGGAAGGACTTTGAAATAACAAGCTTCCAAATTATTGAGATATAATATATAGTTTAATGTCATGTTGGCGGTAGAGGGCGAGCGGTATCACAAATTGCACTTACGATGCGTTAAATGCACGCACTCTTGTCTTTGGTATTACGAAGGACGACAACGGTACACGAAAAACGGTAATAGACGAAGCACCGCGACGTAGACTCGTTCGCGGGCGACAGAGCTCGTAATTCGCTCTGAGTTCGAGGCGCACGTGGAGATGCACTCAGATGCACGCCGCACAGCCGGTACGGTCCTCGCGGGTAGTGCAGGGGAACCGATCTCACGAAAAGGCGTAGGCGCGTTATCTCAAGATGCACGTTACAATTGCCAAAATTCGAACCGTCTCAGTACACGTTGGAATGTCGACTCATGCGATCATCGTCTTCTACCGACCCGAGCGTTGTTTACCGCCGACGGATCGGGCCGGCTCGGCCTCGCTCGTCACGCGGAACGCTGAGCGTACGGCACGCGGGCGCAAGCGGAGCGCGCGCGAGATCGGGTGGAAAAATTAGAATATTAAATTGAACGCTTATTCCTAAACATACCGCCCGCCTCGAATGTATAATTGGCATTCGAAAAGCTTACGGTATAGACATGGTACTTATGCTAATGGTTATACAACTATATACAATGATGAAAACTCGGTACAATATATTACATAGCTTATAATTAAGTTGATCGCTGAATACCTACGATCGCCGTTAGGGGGTGGTTCCGCCCGCCGTGGCAGAATTCTTTGATTCTTCGATATTAATCTCGACGGGGAGGAAACATAGTTTGACAATCGGTCTTCGGTACTCAGATCGATGCGTCTTTACGGTGACTACGCGAGTCAGGCCGTCATCTCCAGGATGACAAGCGGTAATGCGGCCGAGTTCCCATTGGCACGGAGGGACCAAAGGGTTGCGTAAAAGAACGATTTGGCCAACTTTGGCTAGTCGCTGGACGACGCGCCATTTCGGGCGTTGTTGAAGGGAATGCAAGTAGTCGTTCGACCATGACCTCCAAAAAACTTCGGTTAACTGCTGGATCATTTGCCAGCGCGACAGCCTGGCTTCGTTAAGATCGAGCACGCTAGGCTCCGGAGGAGCAATAAGAGCGGTACCGACGACAAAAAGGCCAGGCGTCAAAGCTTGATAATCATCAAGACTATCGGAAACGGGAGCAATAGGCCTGGAATTCAGGCACGCCTCAATCTTACAGAGAAGCGTGGTCATCTCCTCGAACGTAAGCGTATGGGGACCGATGCATCGTTTCAAATGATGCTTTACGCTCCGAACGCCGGCTTCCCACAGGCCGCCGAAATGAGGCGCTGCGGGAGGTAGAAAATGCCACTCAGTTTTTTCGGTTGCGAGTCGGTTTATAAAATTCGGATCGCGGATTGTTTGCGAGTACGCTTGTGAGAGTTCTCGATCAGCGCCTTAAAAGGTCGTACCATTATCGGAGTACATGGCCTTTGGCAGTCCTCGGCGAGACACAAATCGCTGATACGCGGCCAGGAAAGTCGCAGAACTATAGTCACTTACAAGCTCCAAGTGAATGGCTTTAGTAGTTAAGCATACGAACAATGCTATGTAGGCCTTTTGAGACTTGTGTCCGCGTCCGGGAGCGGTACGAATAGCGATGGGACCTGCATAGTCGACGCCGGTATGTATAAAGGCTCGAACGGTACGGTTAACTCGGGCTTCCGGTAGATCTCCCATAAGTTTGATCGGTGTTTCGGCACGTTCGCGTGTGTATCGGATGCACTTGTATAGCACAGAGCGAACGGTTGCTCGAGAACGGAGAATCCAAAACTCACTCCGAAGTGACGCGAGGGTGAGCTGAGACCCGGCATGTAAAGTTCGTAAATGATGGTGCTCGATAAGGCGAGACAACAACGGATGTGACCGCAGAACGATCGGATTTTTCGTTGTGCCGGGAAGACATGCATGGCGCAGCCTTCCGCCTACGCGGATAAGGCCATCAGAATCCAAGTAGGGATTGAGAGGGGAGAGCGGACTGGTTTTTGGCAGCGTGGTTTTGTTTGTCAGCGCTGTGAGTTCGTGGGGAAACAACTCGGCTTGCATGGTTTTGAGCCAATAATGTTTAGCTCGTTGAATTTCTTCCGGTAACAAACGTATAGAATAGCCATTGCTAGGCGGGGTTAAGCGTCCTTTAGTAGGAAGCGGTAAAGGTACGCGGTAATTCGGAGTAATTTAGGCCAGGAGGAGAAACGCGAGGGACAGATCCCAGCTCGGTGTCGCATAGGCGGTGTGAGCGGGTTGTTCTCGGCGCTCCTCGAGGGGGCTTCCTGGTGGTAATGGGGGGCACGTATTCGGCCAACAGTCGGGTGGTTGGCGTAGCCATAAAGGGCCTGACCACCATAAACTGTGATTTTGTAAAGCGTCGGGAGCGATGCCGCGTGACGCGCAGTCCGCAGGATTGTCGTGTGTCGGGACATGACGCCACGAGGCCTCAGGAAGCTGTGATTGGATGGCGGAAACACGATTGGCTACAAAGGTTTTCCATCGAGATGGAGATTGGTTCAGCCAGGCTAGGACAATCTGAGAGTCTGTCCAACAGACGGTCTTGAGGTGGGGTAGCTGAAGAGCGGTACAAACGTAAGTAGATAAACAGTAGTGGGTTTTAGTCCCAGGGAGCAAATTCAGGGGGGTCGGGACGGGCTGCGGCGTGGCGTGGGGGAAGCCGTAAGCGGTGGGCGCGGGTCAGGTGGGGGCTGCGGGGGGAAGATTTCTTTCCCCTTAAGTCGGAGGAGCGTACCTCCCCGCGCCCAGGAGCGGGCGCTGGCGCGCTCGGGCGCGCGAGTCGCGATTTCTTTCCCCTTACCGCGGAGGAGCGTACCTCCCCGCGCCCAGGAGCGGGCGCTGGCGCGCTCGGGCGCGCGAGTCGCGAGGGTCGCGCGATAGCGACGCGTCCTAGAGTCGGGTTTTAATCGGGGCTGGCCGCCGCGTCGGGCGATGATAGCGACGCGCTCTAGAGTCGGGTTTTATCGGGGGTGGCGACAACGGGGTTTTTTTTCTCTCAAGGACGAGCGGTGCGGTCATCCCCGAGCGCGCGCTCCTCGAACGGAAGTCGCCGCGGTGAGCTCGTCGAGCGATAACGACGCGCCCTAGAATCGGGGTTTATCGGGGCGATTACGGCGCATCCTTCTTCGGCGGAAATCGAGGTGACCGAGGGTGACAACGGCGTCTCCCCCTTCGAGGTTTCCGGGGGGGGGGTCTCGCGTATAAAACGCGGGACGTCTCGACGCTCGAACGACTCGCTCGAGACGCGCGATCGATGGACGGTGGTGTCGACGACATCTATTGCTACGAGGTGATACCGGACAGTGACTCCAGCGACGATTCTTTGCTCCGCTCCACTCCTCCGGTGGTAGTTTCTCGTTTTCGAAAGGTCGCCGAGAACGCTCGATGGAATTCAACGACGTACAGTCTCAGGAGAGAGATAGGTTTTCGGTGTCCGCGAGAGGAATTGTGGATAGAGACGATGCTGGCCTGCAGTAACAGAGCGCGGGTCTACGAGATTAAAATTCCGAGATACTCGAGAAGGAAGGTGAGAGGCGGTGCGACGATCCGCGAGAGTCGCGGGGAAGTTCTTCGAAGAGTCAGATTGGACATACCCGTGGACAGTTGGGGTTGGTCCACGTGGTTGACCACCGAACTGGGACGCTCGACATGACGGAGGAGGAGGATCGCGATCTCGTCGAACACGCGAGAGGCGTCGACTCGCTGGACGCGTATCGCGCGTGGGAACGACGGTGCGACGAGAGTCTCGAGTCTCTGCGCGAGAGTTGTCGAGACAGGCGAGAGCCGAGGCGCACCGGAACCGTGACCTCTCTGGCCACTCAATCGCTCTTCTGGAGGGCGCGAGAGACGCCCTGCGACGGCGTTTCGCGCGCGTGGGTGCCGGTCACGGCGATCGGAGAGGGTTCTCGTGGGCGGAGATCGAAACGGCCTTCGAGAATCGCGTGCTAAACAGGCGCGGTGATAAACTCGAGTTATCTGGAGCCTCGGCGATTTCTCGAGGACGCGAGGGACACGGTGGTCGATCGGGTGCGCGTCAATCTCGAGAGACACGCGTGCCTGAAGGTCAACACCGTTTTCAACGGCGAGTTTGTCGCGAACGCCCGAACCGCCGTCAAGAGCGTCGCCACGAGAATCGTCAGCTCTTCCTCACGTCCGATCTGCGAGAGTGGTACGACAGATACGTGGTCGACGCGACTCTGGCCGATCTGGACGAGTTTCAGGAGCGGGACAGCGGTTGGGCGTTGTCGCGCATATTGAATCTGATGGTTAACGTGAACAAGTGCAATCCTATGCGCGTGGGATGCTGGGTGGAGATACCGCTACGCTTGAGAGCAAAACGCGCGGTGGTCAACGTGCGCTCCAACGACAACGCGTGTTTCGCGTGGGCGGTGGTCGCTTCTCTGTACCCCGTTAAGAGTCACGCGAACAGGTCTTCCGTGTACCCCCACTATGCGACGAAATTGAATCTCGACGGGATCGAGTTTCCCGTGACTCTGAGACAGATCTCGAGGTTCGAGCGACTCAACAACGTGTCCGTCAACGTTTTCAGCGAGAGAGAGGAAGGGCGGAAGGGCAACGTGATTGTTCCTCTGCGGCTCACCGACGACAAGAAGGACAGACACGTCAATCTGCTGTATCTGCCGGATTCGCGCAACCGCGCGAACGTTGGCCATTTCGCGTGCATAAGTGATCTGTCGCGATTGTTGGGAAGTCAGCTGAACAGGGTCCGGAGGAGGATGCACGTGTGCGATCGATGTCTGCACTACTTTTACACGAGCGAGAAACTGGCCGCTCACAGCGTCGACTGCGGAAGGATGAATAATTGCGCCATCGTTCTCCCGAGCGACGACGACAAGTGGCTCTTCTTTCGCAATCACAACAGAAAGGAGCGACTTCCCTTCGCGGTGTACGCCGATCTCGAGTGCGTGCTGGAAAAGGAGGGAGAGATAGACGCGGCTAACGTCAACAGCTACGTCTATCAGCGTCACAGAGCCTTCAGCGTGGGATATTATCTGTGCTCCGCGCACGAGAGATCCCGTCCGCGTACAGATCTCGTCGCGGCGAGGACTGCCTGTCGTGGTTCGTCGGCGAGCTCAACGATATCGCGCGTCGCGCGAAAACGTTTCTCTCCACCAACGTGACCATGGCGGAACTGACTCCGGAAGAGTTACGCGATTTTTGGAGCGCGCCGCTTTGCCACGTGTGCGAGATGCCGTTCGG
Organism: Leptothorax acervorum; assembly: GCA_035220615.1. Taxonomy (NCBI): domain Eukaryota; kingdom Metazoa; phylum Arthropoda; class Insecta; order Hymenoptera; family Formicidae; genus Leptothorax; species Leptothorax acervorum. The sequence continues at coordinate 19,427 of JASTWQ010000812.1, forward strand.
ATCGGAGGATCAGCGCGCGCGCGATCACAGTCATCTCACCGGACGTTACAGAGGTCCCGCGCATCCGCGTTGCAACTTGAATTACAGAGATTCGTACGTCATTCCGGTGTTTTTTCACAATCTGTCGGGTTACGACGCTCACTTCGTCATCAGGGATCTGGCCAACGGTTTCGAGGGTAGAATAGATCTGCTGCCGATCACCAAGGAGACGTACATATCGTTCACGAAGCACGTGAAGGACGCGTCGAGCGACGGATGGAAAAATTGCGCGAAGCTGCGATTCGTGGATTCGTTCAGATTTCTCAGCGAGAGTCTCGAGAGACTGGCGTCGTATCTCGACAAGAGCGAGATGCGAATCGCGCGGTCGGAGTTCCCGGAGCTCAGCGCGGAGGATTTCGACCTGCTCACGCGCAAAGGCGTGTTTCCGTACGAGTACGTCGACAGTCTCGACAAGCTGCTGGAGACGGAGTTACCGCCGCAAACGGACTTTTACAGTTCGTTGACCGGCGAGACCGCGAGTGATAGCGATTACGAGCGCGCGCGCAACGTCTGGCGGCGTTTCCGCGTCGAGAATCTCGGCGAGTACAGCGATCTGTACCTGAAGACGGACGTGCTCCTTCTGGCGGACGTCTTCGAGAATTTTCGCGACACCTGCGTCGAGAGCTACGGATTGGATCGGCGCATTATTACACTCTACCGGGATACGCGTGGGACGCTATGCTGAGATACACGGGCGTGCGATTGGAACTGCTGACCGACATCGATATGGCGTTGTTCGTGGAGCGCGGCGTGCGCGGCGGTCTCAGCCAATGTTCGAACAGGTACGCGCGGGCCAACAACAGGTACGCGCCGTCGCACGACCCGTCGAGACCGTCGACGTACCTCATGTACTTCGACGTGAACAATCTGTACGGCTGGGCGATGCGCGAGCCGTTGCCGTACGCGGAGTTTCGGTGGGTCGACGACCCGGAGAGCTTCGACGTAACGTCCGTGACGTCAGACTCCGCTATCGGCTACATCTTGGAGGTCGACCCTCGCGTATCCGCGAGAGCTCCACGACGCTCACAAGGACCTGCCGTTCTGCCCGACGCGCGACAAGCCTCCCGGAAAACGGTGCGACAAGCTCCTCGCCACGCTGCTCGACAAGTCGCGTTACGTGTTGCACTACCGCAATCTGCAGCAATGCGCGCAACACGGATTGCTCGTCACGAGGATTCACCGCGTTCTGCGGTTCGCGCAATCCGCGTGGCTTCGCGGGTACATCGAGCTCAACACGGGATTCAGAACTCGCGCGAACAACGACTTCGAGAGGAATCTCTACAAGTTGATGAACAACGCGGTCTTCGGTAAGACCATGGAGAACGTGCGAGAACACGTGGACGTGCGCCTCGTGACGCGCTGGGACGGGAAATACGGCGCGGAGGCTCTGATCGCGAGACCGAGCTTTCACAGCCGAAGCGTCTTCGCGGAGGATCTCGTCGCCGTCGAGCTGCGCAGGCTCGAGGTGAAGCTCGACAAGCCGATCTACGTCGGGATGTGCGTTCTCGAGATATCGAAGACGCGCGTGTACGATTTTCATTACGACTACATGGCGCCGTTGCACGGCGAGAGGTGCAAGATAATGTACACGGACACCGACAGTCTCATATATCTCCTCGAGTGCGACGACGCGTACGAGGACGTGAAACGCAACATCGCCAGGTTCGACACGAGCGGTTACCCCGAGAACAACGCGTACGGCATGCCGCGCGCGAACGAGAAGATACCGGGCCTCATGAAGGACGAGAACGACGGCGCCGTCATGACCGAGTTCGTGGGGCTCAGGTCGAAGATGTACGCCACGAGGGTAGCGGGGAGGAGCGACACGAAGAAGGTGAAGGGCGTCAAGAGGAACGTGGTCGCGAGAACGATATCGTTCGAGGACTACATGCGATGTCTCAACGACTCGCTGGAGCAGTCGAGGCGTCAATCGTGCATCCGCTCGAGGTTGCACCAGGTGCGCACCGTGTCCGAGCGGAAGCTCGCTCTCAGCCCCCACGACGACAAGCGGTTCGTCGTTCCCGGCTCGTTCGACACTCTCCCGTGGGGACATTACGGGATACCGCGCGAGGAGGAGGCGTGAAGAATTTATTATTGTTGTTATTGTTATTATTATATTATCATCGTAGTTTTGCAGGGAGGTGGATATACGAATAATGCCATAGAGAATCACCGAGATACGCGCAAAGACGGGGATCGGTTTTCGAGAGATATTTTTGGAAGCGCTGGAATCCTCTCTACTTTTTTTACAAAAGGTTTATTGTCTCCACGCGCGAACCTTTAGCATGTTTGAGTAAGGCTTTTTCATTTTTTTTGAGACAATAAACCTCGTGTAACTAAAAACAAAAAAATGAAAGAATTCCAGCGCTTCCAAAAAATATATCTCGAAAAGTTGATCCTCGCTCTTGCGCGTACCTCGACGATTCTCCGTAGCGTTATTCGTATATCTCGAAACGCGAAAAGGTTCACTCGCGTCAACGGGAAACTTGTCTCGCTTCGCGGGGGAGCTCGTCGGAGGAGTCCGAATCGACGAACCCTCTCGTCACCGAAGGCGGGGACGACGCGGAAAACTGTATTTTGACGCGGTCGAAAAAATACGCGCGTCCGATTCATCGCGGCCTCTCCTCGCTTTTTTCGATGTTATTATTGTTCCTGTTTTATCCGCATACGCGAAGGCTACTCGGCCGATCGTTCTATCCGCCAATGAGGCAACCGTGTCTCGCGCTTGCAAAAGGTTCATCACCTTTAGGGTGCGTCACAGTTTCATGTACGTTGTCCGTTATTCGGTTCAACCAAAGAATTCAATCTCGATACGCATTGTGAGACGCGTGTATTTTTTTGCTGCGATCTGCGGAATTGGGAAATAGCTATATAAGTACCACGTACAGGACGCGATATGTCACCTCCGAAGTAGAAGCTGAAACAAAAAATTGGAACGGAAATCTCCACTAGTTACGGTGTTACACTCGAATTTGTCTTGCGTGATTCTTCAGCCCGGTATTTCGAACAGATATTATACACGTGCGAACACTCCGTTTTTTTATAGTCAAAATTCACGATTCGAAATCTCGCGATTGGAAGTTACCGCTAATTGCGTTTTTTCAGATACTCTTACCATACTTAATGCGGAAGGAAGGAAACTTCCGACAGAGATAGGCGAAAGAGGCGCGGAGGCAATGATCGCTAAACCAAATTTCTCGCGAAAAATCACTAGCGCTTGCATGTTTCTTATGGGTCGATTGCTAATTTCGGTTATCAGCCTGAATTTTTTATCCAGCTCCTCTATTCGGCTCATAAAAAACATGCAAGCGCTAGTGATTTTCGTGAGAAATTTGGTTTAGCGATCATTGCCTCCGCGCCTCTTCCGCATTAAGAATGGCAAGAGTATCTGAAAATCCGAAATTTGCTAACTTCTAATCGCGAGATTTTGCATCGCGAATTTTGACTATAAAGATAGTTTGAACGTGTATAATATCTGTTCTAAATACCGGGCTGAGGAGACAAACTCTGGTGTAACACAGTCGCTCGTAGGGATTTCCGTTCCGATCTTCCGATCCAGCTCCTGTTTCGCTCGCGACGTATCGCGTTCCGCGCGGGAGCGCTCTCTATCCCCATCTCTCAATTCCCGATTGCCGCGAAAAACGCGCGTCGCGCGGTGCGTATCGAGATTGAATTTGGAGGATCGGACACGGACAACGTATGAAACTCTGACTCACCCTAAGGGAAATGATTTTTTCGCGAACGCGAGATGCGGTTGGTTTAATTGGCGGATCGGAGAATTCGTTGAGTAGCGTTTGCGTATGCGTGAAACGAGAACAACAATAACGTGGAAAGATCGACGAGAGGCTACGGTCTCGCGGATGCGCGTATTTTTCGCTCGGATCGAAAAACGGTTTTCTGCGTTTTCCTCGTTCTCGTGACGGGGGTGTTCGGCGATTCGGACCCCTTCGACGAATTTTCGACGAATCGGGCAGGTTTCCCGTTGCCGCGCGTGAACTTTTCGCGCCTCGACGCGAGATTCCCGTTGTCGTGAATTCTTCCGTCGACGCGCGCAAAACTTTTTTTCGCGTTTCGAGATATACGGAAGGGAAGCTTGCGAAAGAAAATAGAGATATCGTATGTACACTTTATTTACAAATAAATACATAAATATATTTTACAACACGGCTGCCTTGTTTATCCAAGAGTTGTGCGACCCGTCCATTCCCAACCACTTCACGAACACCTCGTCGCCTCGTCTGCGCAGCAACCTTCTCCACGAGATAAACGTCGGGGTTGGACGCGCGCTGCAGCTCGTGCTCGTAGAATCCTCCCGCCACGGGCTCCCCGCGGTAGTCCTTCAACAGATACGTCACGGGATTGGTCCGTTGCACCTTGGCGACGCGAAAGATCTCGGTGGTCCAGTTCGGGGTGTAGCCCTTCTCGAACACCGTCTTGAACTTGCTGACGCGCACCGGGTCATCGACCTTGAATCTGCCAGGAGCGGCGATCTTCGCGCGACTGTACCACCGTGGACAGAAGTCTCTCGGCGACGGCGGGCGTCACGTCCACCGGACGCATCCCGATCGTTCGGTGTCGCGACGGTTGTAATCCGACAGCAGACTCGGCAGCGCGTCGAGCCACGCGTACGATCCGTGAGCGTGAAGAGGTCTCCACATGTCGTTCTTGAGCGTGCGATTGAATCTCTCCACCACCGACGCCTTCATCACCGAGTACGTCGAGTAGTGATTTATGTCGCGCTTCCTCATGACTTCTCGCACGTCGGCGTTGTAGAACTCCTTTCCCTCGTCCGTCTGCAGGTTCCTCGGAAACCGCGCGTCCTCGAGAAATATCCTCGACAGAGCCGCGGCCACCTCGCTTCCGCTCTTGCTCTTGAGCGGCAAGGCCCACGCGTACTTGCTCAGCACGTCGATAACCGTTAGAATGTAGTTGTGACCCTTGTTGTGTCGCGCGTACGGACGCATCTCGACCACGTCGGCCTGCCACAGATCGTCGTAACCGCGCACCACGACGCGACGCCGCGGGAAGTTTCTTCGAGCCGGTGCGTGCAGCTCCCGCGCGAGTCTTCGCTTCTCGGCGCTCATCGTCTCTCTCTCTCACGAGTTCGAGTAGCTCTTGTTCTTCAAGAGACGGTTGAGCTGCAGTATGCTCGCCTCTTCCTCCTTTGCGCCGGCGCGCGCGCCTCTGGTCTCGCGAACCTCCGCTCTCAGCGTCGCTATCTCTCTCTCGAGCGACTCCTTGGTGGCCGTTTTCTCCTCCAATCGCCGCAACTCCTTGTCCAGCCTTGTCTCGGTCGTCTTGGAAGAGCTCGCGAGATCGCTCAACGCGACCTTGAGTCCGTTCACGCCGCTGTTTATCTCGCTCGCCTCTTTTTTCACCGCCGACAACGATTTCGCCTCGTTTTTCGCCGTCGCGTTCATTCTTCTCAACGCCGCTGTCAAACCGTCAACCTCTTTCCTCACCGCCGTCAAACCGTCGATCTCCTTTTTCAACGCCGCCGTCAAACCGTCCACCTCTTTCCTCGCCGCTGTCAGACTCTCCGCATCTTTTCTCACCGCCAGCTTCGTTCTCTCGTGGTCCTCTCTGACATTCGCGATTCCGCGCTCGACGTTGTCCTTCAAAGTGGCCACCTTGCTCCCGAGAGCGTTCAAAACGTCACCTCCTCTCTCGTCGTCAACAACGCCTCGCTCGTTCTCTCGCGAAACGTCTCGATCTCGCGTCTCAGATCCCCGAGCCCGCGCTCGACGTAGCTCTTGTTCGTCGCGTCGGCGTCCCACTCCGGCGCGCCCACGTGTCGAATCTTGCGCTTCTTCGCGTCGAAGGAGTCCTGCTCCAAACAGAGCGCGCTGTCGCGCACGTAGTTTCGCAAGGATTCAATCGAGGACCGCAATCTTCCAGTCGCGGGTCCGTCACCGTTGCCGCGTCTCTCCAGAGACATTCCGAACTTGTTCACCGACATCGTCGCACTGCCGTCGAGATCGTCGCGACGGTTCAATTTATGATCTGCCCGGCCTCTCGGAGCTCCTCGATTATCGACAGAATCTCATTGTCGTGAGCGTTGTTGCCGGCTCGACGAGAGGCGTCGAGCAGTCGAAGACGATCTACGAGTTCGTTCGGATCGTCCCAGTGAACGTAATCTATCTTGTTGCGATTCAATCTCATGTTCGACGGTAGACCGGTCACGCCGGCGCCTTTTCTCTAGCGCTGCCGATTCTACCGCGGGTGACGAGCGGAGCGATGATGTCCACGTACTTGTGCCCTTTGTTACCCTTGATAGCATTCTCAGCTTTATGACCGCGTTTATGAGCGTTCGTCGCCAACAGCAGACTTCGATACTTGTGTAGGTCATCCTCGGTGTAGATCGCGTCATCGGGGTGTCTCTTGAAGATCAACTCGTACAAGCCGGGCGTACCCTTGTACGTCACCCCGTTCACGATCACGGAATCGTCCGCGCGCATATCGAACCGTTTGTCGCCGAGCATCGGGCCGTCGTCCGCGACGTACACGCCGTAAACGTGAGCGATCGCGTCCCCGCCGAAGAAAAGAGCGTCCACGTATCTCTTTCCCAGGGGTCCCAATTCGCTCTTCTGCAGAATCCTCGCGACCCTCCGGCGTTTGCAGAGCCTCTCTGATTGACGTTTCGAGAGAGGGCTGCGGCGACTGGAAGACGTTCTCCTCCCTCAGCGACAACCTCCGCGGTTCCAGAGGCGTGCTGGATCGAACCGCGATGCTCGACAACCTCCGCGGTTCCAGAGGCGCGGAACGAATCGCGAGCATATCCGACGCGGCGCTCGATCGTTTCCTCTTGGGCTTCGTTTCCCGCGCGATTTCTCCATCGTCGTCGCTCTCCTCGCGCTTCTTCTTAACGACGACGCCGTCGTCCTCGGGCTCGCCTCCGCGTTCGGCGATCTGCTTCAACGGATCGACGATCGGCTTTAACTGCCTCTCGAGAGCGATCTCGCTCTCGATCTTGCCGGTTTTCAACGCTCTGTATTTCTTGCGAATCGAAGCGCGCGTCTTGGCGATCTCCCTCGCGGTTCTCTCCCGCTCGACGGCGTCCTTCGAGGTTATCTCCGCGCCGCTCATCGTTCCCGACTGATCGATCTACAGCACGGCGAAGTCGTTGAATCCTCGTCTGTATCTGCCGTTTTGCAGCGCGCTGTCCTTGTCTATCACCGCGAACCCGTGCCTGCGTCGCCAACACTCGCCGCACAGCGCGCGGAAATCCTCGAACGACATATCGGGGTTCACGTGATCGTCGTACACGTGTCTCAGATTTGTGCCGTCCTGTCTGAAGAAAATCAGCATGTTGGCGTTGTCGCGTGTCAGGTGCTTCGGTATCTTAGCGTACGTCTGACAGAGATAGAAACAATCGATGTTCGAGTGTCGACCCATCGCGAAGTACTCCCTGATCGCGTCTTGCTTGTCGCAGGCCACGTCGTCGAAGACGAATATCGAATCGGGGAGCGCCTCGCTCGGCGGCACGACGTCCGATTGTTGGAGAACGCGTGATAACCGATCTCGTCCATCGATTCGAGCAGTCTCTCGAGGTATCGATACTTCGGTTGATGGCAGAGATTTCGAGTACACGTACACGTTCTCGAAACGCAGTCCGTTCGGACTTTCCAACAGACTTATCAGGACGTTCGTCTTACCGCAATTGGAGGGCCCACAGATGACGCAGCGTATCGCGTTCGGCAGCAGAGGGCCGTGTCGGCGCGTCTCTCTGACCGCTAGACCCGATCCCAGTCGCGTCTTGCGATCGAGATTAGGCACGCCTATCGTCGTCGATTGTCTCACGAATCGCATCTGTCGCGTATCGCGCGCGTGCGCGCTCGTTTTATTTATACGCGCGAACGACCGATCGTTCGCGCAGTGATCGCAATGTCTCCCTTACCGACGGACAAGCGCGAGGTCGTCCAGCGATCGCGCGGCGAATGTCGCGCGCGAAACAGAGCGTCGGCGGCGGACTGCTGAACAGGGCGATAAACGCGCTCCCCTTCGAGCTGCACTTTCCCGGCTATCAGTTCTGCGGACCAGGTACTCGTCTCGCGAAACGACTAGCGCGCGGCGATCGAGGCGTCAATCCGTTGGACGCGGCGTGTCGCGAGCACGACGTCGCCTACTCTCGAAACAGCGACCTCGCCGATCGACACGTCGCCGATCGGGCGCTCGCTGAGAGAGCGCGCGAGCGCGTCTCGGCGAGCGACGCAACCCTCGGTGAGAGAACCGCCGCTGCCGCTGTATGGGCTGCTATGAAAGCGAAAACGAAGCTAGGCATGGGTGTGAGAAAGAAGAGGAGAACCACGACCAGGAAGAGAGTTCTCCCGGCGGCGAAACGCGGAGGTTTCTTGCCCCTTCTGCCGATGCTGGGAGCTCTCGGATCTTTGATCGGTGGAGCGGCTGGGGTGGCCAAGGCCGTGAACGACGGCAAGGCCGCCAGACGCCAGCTCGAGGAGCTGACGCGTCACAATCGCGCGCTGGAGGGTCGCGGGCTGTATCTGGCGCCGTACAAACGCGGTTAGCGGCGCGACGACCACAAGAGCGAGAAGGAGTAAAAAAAAATCTCGCGTAAGGAGACGCCGGTGACGCTCGATCTCCCGGCGTCCGGTGTCACGACGGACGAGCAGCTGAATCGGATCGCGCGCCGTTCGCGAATACCTTACTTCAGGGGCGTGTTTATGCGCGACGCGCTGCCGACGAGAGCGCGTCGCAACGAGAGCGGAATCGTGAATCTCGACGACGCGGTAGGCCCGGGTACGCATTGGGTCGCCTACGCGAAGAAGGGAAACAGCGCGGTCTACTTCGACGCTTTCGGAAATCTTCGACCCCCGGGGGAACTCGAGCGATATCTCGGACGTGACGCGAACGTCGCGTACAATCGTCGGTCGTATCAGAGATTCGATCAGAGCATCTGCGGTCAGCTGTGTCTGCGATTTCTACGAGAGATCGATTGGAAGCGTCTTTGAGTCGTCATGTCGCTGACTCTCACGTTGACCGGGAAGAACAGCGTTCTGACGTCGAGCTACTTCCCCGCCCTGGATCTGAGCGACGGCGAATACGAGATAGGTCTCGCGAATTTCGAGACGTACAACACGATACCGAACATCGACTCTACCAACAATACGTTTTACTTCGACACCGAGGATCTGGCGATCGTTATTCCCGAGGGATCTTACGAACTGCGCGCTATAGAGAGATATCTGCGATCGGCTATTCTTCGCAGACGCGGCAGCTCCGAGCACGCCGAGGACGATTACATATACGTCAACGACAACGACGACGACGACAAAGAGGGCGAACGCTCGATAATTCTCCGCGCTAACGAGAATACCATGAGAAGCGAGATCAGGTGCGCCTACAGAGTCAATTTTACCAGACCGAACAACATTGGCTCTCTGCTGGGTTTCTCGGCGTTTCGCACGCTAGAACCGAAAAAATGGTACGCGTCCGACGGACCCGTGAACATCATGCGCGTGAACGTCATTCGCGTGGAGTGCAACGTCACCGCGGGAGCTTACAGCGACGGTAAACCGGTGCACACCGTGCACGAATTCGCGCCGAACGTTCCACCGGGATATAAGCTGTCGGAGACTCCGACGCAGATCATTTATCTCCCGGTCATCGCGCGGAGCGTCACCGATATAACGGTGCGCGTCGTGGATCAGATCGGTCGATTGATCGATTTTCGCGGGGAGGAGGTAACGGTTCGGTTGCACGTGAGGCGCAGAAGACATTGAGTGATATGCGCGCGAGTGAGACATGCTCGTTCTGAACGAGTCGTCGGTGACAGACCGGAAAAGCACATCCGCCGTCGCACCCGCGAGAGGAGCGTACGGAGCGAGAGGGAGGAGGAGAAACGGACTGAGCGCCGAGAACGTAGCTTTTCTGCGATCCCTGGGTTTCGCCGTGAGAAACGGCTATGGCCGACATTCTGAGTATCGGGGGTGAGCCGATCTTCGACGATCGCATCGTTAAGATCGAGACTCACACGTATAATCCGTACGCCAACACCTCGCTCGGACACAGCGACGAGATACGAATACCGATACAGCAGCAAGATTTGTACACGCTGCCCAGCGAGAGTTTTCTCTACGTCGAGGGAACGCTCACCGACGATCTTCCAGAGAACGACACGAGTCTGGACAGCAATTGCGTGGCGTTCATGTTCGACGAGATCAGATACGAGCTCAACGGCGTGGAGATCGACAGGAACAGAAACGTCGGAGTGACCAGTACGATCAAGTGTCTCGTGTCGCTGACCGCCGAGAGGAGCAAGAGACTACGGAACGCGGGATGGAGCAGCGACGATCCCGAGATCAGGTTCGGCGATTTCAACTTTTGCGTGCCCCTGAACACGCTTCTGGGTTTCTGCGAGGATTACAAGCGCGTGGTGATAAACGCGCGACACGAGCTCGTTCTGATACGTTCGCGAAGCGACGCCAATTCTATCGTGACGAATCGCAACAAGGATCCCAAGATCACTCTGTCGAAGATACAGTGGCGAATGCCGCACGTGATGCTCAACGACGTGAATAAATTGTCCCTTTTTGCGAACACTGGAGAGCGGGCGATATCTGAGCATGGGGTTTCGCTCGTGGGATCTGTACGAGTATCCCCTGCTGCCGAACACCAACAAACATTCGTGGGCCGTGAAAGCGGCGACGCAGCTGGAAAAACCGCGATACGTCATTTTCGCGCTGCAGACCGAGAGGCACAACAATCTGTTGAAACGCGCCTCCGAGTTCGACAACGGTAATCTCACGGACGTGAAGCTGTATCTAAATTCGGAATTTTATCCCTACGACGACATGAACTTAGATTTCGAGAAGAAGAGAGTCGCCGTGCTGTACGACATGTACGTGAAATTTCGAAAATCGTACTACGGGTGCGAGCGCGACGGCGCGTTTCTAACGCCGCGCGACTTCCTGAAAAATCCGTTCGCGGTGATCGATTGCTCGCGTCAGAACGAGTCGACGAAGAGCGGCACCGTGGACGTTCGCGTAGAGTTCGATTGCAAACGCAACGTGGCTCCCAACACGACAGCCTACTGTCTTATCATTCACGATCGCGTGGTCGAGTACAATCCGCTGACCAACATTGTTCGCAAGATCGTGTAAACAGAAGTGGTCGAGAAAAAAGACAAGTTAATTGACGCTTGAAATGAGTCAAGATAACACGGCATATTAAACTATGGAATTATCGATAGAAGTGGCCGAGAGAAAAACAAGATAACACGACAAGTTAGACTACGTGAAATTATCGATAGAAGTGGTCGAGAGAAAAAAACAAGATAACACGGCGATGAGAAACGCATCGAAAGAGAGGCTACGAATAAATAGCCGGGACAATGAACGATGGAGCTAAGTGTCGTTTCGACTCTCACGGGCGATCGCGATGTTTCTCCTGTTGATCGACAAGCGCGACATTCTCAATCTGTCCGCCGAGCATCTGCAGTACGTGCCGAAAATCGTTCTGCTGCGCGAATTTCCCGACTACGTCGGACGAATGTGGGAGAAATTGCCCGACCACCTGAGGCTCGACCCCGAGGTGCGAACCTACCGTTCGTGTCTGGAGCATCACAACCCTCCGTGGGCGCAGTCGCACGTGGACGGTCCACCGCCGCTCATCAAGGATTGCAGCGCGTGCCGCGCGCGAATGCCGCGCGCGGAGGAGAGGTTGGACCATTGAGACGAGAAAGGGCGCGCGCTCCCCCCTTTCATGGCCGGCGCACCGATCTTCGTGGATCTGCAGGGGTTCGTCGTCCGCGACAGATTCACGGTCAAAGAGGTGGCAGTGCTTAAGAATGGAAAAGAGCTGAGTCATCACGTGCTTTGCGCCCCTCTGGAATGGGATCTGTTGACGAGAGCGGAAAAGTCGCGAGCGTGCTGGCTGACAATGAATCACCACGGCTTTAGATGGGAGGACGGAGACGTGGAATACAAGCGCGGAAAGGCGATCGTTCGACGCATCGTGGACGACGGACTGAAGCGAGACGACTCGACGGTCATCTACGTGAAGGGCTCGGAGAAGAGGAGATGGCTGAGGGAGATTCTCGGAGACGTCGAGGCGACGATCGAGTCGATGGACGCCGATTTTGAGAGCATCGGTCGTCTGGAGACTCTCGACGCGACTCGAGCCTTTCGCTGCGGACGACACGAGAGGAGCTGCGCCATGGAGAACGTCTGCAAGATGCACGACTGGTGGAGGGAACGACAAGCGCGTCTCAACGATGTATAATTGTATATACGCCTCTTTGTTAGCGAATCTCGACGAGATATATTGCGTTCTGTATTTCGAATAAAATATATACACATAATCTCACAGTATACGCCTATTCGTTTATTCTACACGCCATTCCTACGCGCGTGAAAACGCCATTTATACGGCGAGAGAGGACGCGTGGCGAGACGAGGAAAGAGGTAAAGGCGATACGACGCGCGAGGAAAGCACGCGGTGCGAGAGAATACGATATAACGCGCGAGAAAATATTATTCTTTCCCTATGCCTACTACACGAGGAAGCGATAAGACGAGCGCGAAAGAGAGAGTACGCGGTGCGACAAGGAGAGAGATATCAGAGCGATAAGACGCGCGCGGCGTTTCTGCCTTCCCTATGCGTACTACACGAGGAAACTATAAGACGAGCGCGAAAGAGAGAGTACGCGGTGCAACGAGGAGAGAGATATCAGAGCGATAAGACGCGCGCGGCGTTTCTGCGGACGACGCGAGAGAAGCTGCGTCATGGAGAACGTCTGCGAGATGCACGACTGGTGGAGGGGAACGACAAACGCGTCTCAACGATGTATAATTGTATATACACCTCTTTGTTAGCAAATCTCGACGAGATATATTGCGTTCTGTATTTCGAATAAAATATATACACATAATCTCACAGTATACGCCTGTTCGTTTATTCTACACGCCATTCCTACGCGCGTGAAAACGCCATTTATACGGCGAGAGAGGACGCGTGGCGAGACGAGGAAAGAGGTAAAGGCGATACGACGCGCGAGGAAAGCACGCGGTGCGAGAGAATACGATATAACGCGCGAGAAAATATTATTCTTTCCCTAAGATGGGCGCTCGATATTTTATTTATTATTCGGAGAGCGATGGTATATTCCGCCAATAATTGTATTACTTACTTATTTATTTATTGCTTATTGTCTATTATTATTTATTTTTATTCATTATTCGTATACAGGGAAGGAGCGGGGAGATAAATAAACGACGATCGAGATCCCGGGAAAAAAGTTTATATCAACATTATATTACAATTCTTTTTTTGAGTAAATAATAATATATAATTATATCAAAATATTTATTCTTAATCGACGAAACTGGCAATCAATCAAAACGCTTAAAATTAAGCACCTTAAATTAAGATGGAAAAATTATATAGAATTATACAACATTATATTAGAAATCTTTTTAAGCGAATAATTATATGTATGTAATTATATCAAAATATGTATAACTATATCAAATTATGCAGTTATATTAGAATTTTTTTCAAGTTAATTGCGATACATCAAATTATATGCAAACTTATATACATATAATTGCGTCAAACGAGGTTCTCCCCCTCCTCGTCGCTGCGTCTCACTCGCCTCTTCCTGGCACCGTCGTCATCGTCGTCGTCTTCTCTGACGGCCCGCTTCTTGCTGGTGCCGGCGTCGTCGTCCCCGGTACCGGCGACGGTGCCGTCGTCGTCGTCGTCGTCGTTTCCAACTTCGCGGGACCGCGAAGATCCCGCGTCGTTGACCTGAGCGCTGACCTTTCGAGTCTCGCGCTCTAGAACTTGGAGATCCGCCAGGACCGCGTCGACCAAATTGGCCCTTACATCTTTAATTAATTTAATAGCGCTGAATCTGAAACATAAAAAAGAACGCGTTATCGCTGGGGTTTCGCGCAATCGAGGGAGGGAACGGAAAGAAACGATACTTACGTTTTTTGGAAAATTTTCTTCCTTTCGTCCAGGAAGAATTTCACCCTCAGCGACGGAGGCATACTGGAGGTGATATCTTCCACCGCTCGGTAGATCCGGTCCGAGCACTCCGCCATCAATTTGGCTCTATTCGCCACACCCTCCGCGTTCACCTTGAGCGCGTGACAAGCGTGCACCAGATCTTTAAGCCGCTCCATGACGATAACTTTAACGAAGTCTCGCGAATTCATGGTTCTTATATACCGCGCGAATGACGGTATCGACGGTAAGAGTTCGAAATAGAGTTCATCTCTATTTCCGTCGAAAACAGGAAAAGCGCAATACCCCTATCCCTTTTTTTCTTTGTTGGAGAAAAATTATCTATCCCGAGCGGAAACGCGAATCGTAGACTCATCCTCCGATCGCGAAAATAGACTCGTTGGAAAATTTTCTATCTCGAACGACTCATCCCCTAACCGCAAAAATCCGGTTGCCGGAAAATTATCTATCTCGAACGACTCGTCTCCCAGACATCGATTTCCTGTTATTCGAAAAATTTTTAACCCCCGGACGCCGATTTCCTAAAATAGACTCATCTCGAAAGGTGAAAAAAAAAACGAGCGACTTTCGACGACTCTAGCACCTTTGGCGATTCTCGTCCTAAAAATCCCCCCCCCCCCCCCTCCACTCGCGTCGCGACGATCGCTCCCCGACACCCGTACCTCCGTCAATCGCACTCCGGCCGTGACGCGCGTCGCTCCTCGTTTCCACCCCCTCTCTTCTCGACGATGTCGCTCGCGCGCGTCGCTCTGTACGCGATCGCCGTCGTCGTCGCGGCGAACTGCGAGTCCAACGAGAGCGAAGTGGCGACCCGATATCTGCAGAAATATGGATATCTGAACGACGATCTACAGAGGTCCTCGTCCGGGAACACCGACCGAGATCTCCGTCAGGCTGTCGAGCTGTTCCAGGAATACTACCGACTACCCGGCAACGGCGAATTGAACGAGGAGACGCTGAATCTGATGCGCAAACCGCGATGCGGCGTCGAGGACGTGTCGGAGCGCACGTACGCCCCGCTCGGGCGCAAATGGTCGAAGACGCATCTCAGGTGGAACTTCCACCTGGCCACTACGCAGATGCTAAAGACGGCTCGAGCCGCGTTCGATCTGTGGACGGCGAATTCGTCGCTGACCTTCGAGCGCGATTCGCAGAATCCCGACATTCTGATATCGTTTCGCGAGGGTCTTCACACGTACGCGGGCTCTCGATCGGACGGAAGGTGCTCGGCGGATCTGGACGGTCGCGGCGGGGTACTGGCTCACGCGTTCTACCCGACCGGAGATGTCGACTTCGTCTCGGAGGTGCACGTCGACAGAGCTGAACCGTGGCACATATACCTGACCGACAATCCCTCGGGAACGCAGCATCTGCTTCAAACTCTGACGCACGAGATCGGTCACGCTCTAGGTCTGATGCACACGCCCAACCCGGACGCGGTGATGTACGCGTTCGCGCCCGATAAGTCGTTCCCCGTTAAACTTGGTCTAGAGGACGTTCTTTCTATTCAGCATCTATACGGCGCTAAGAAAAGCGCCAAATTTCCGAGAACGACGACGACCGCGCCGCCGCCGACGACGACCGCGCCTCCACCGACGACAACGACGACGACGACGACGACGACGGTGGACGTCGAGACGGATCTGTGCGCCCTGCGGCGCCCGGACGTCGTGCTGGTGTCGAACGGTCGGTTGTACGTCGCGCACGAACGACGCATATGGTCGGTCGATCTCGACGGAAAAACCTACAAGAGGCCGATGCTGCTGACGGACTACATGAATTTTCTCCCCGAGAACTTCACGTGTCTGACGGCCGCGTACGAGACGCCCTCGGGCGGTCTCGTGCTGTTCGCGGACAGGAGAGTCTACATGGTCACCTATCCGCGTCTGACGCTGGTACCGACCTGGCCGAAATCCTACGCCGAGCTCGGAATTCCCGCGGACGCGAGGATCAACGCCGTGGTGAGCACGAACAAAGGGCGGACCTTCGTGATATACAACGATCAGATCGTGGGCGAGATGGACGATTGCTCGATGAGAATCGTAAATTTTTACACGATCGAGAAGATATTTCCGGGGATACCCTCCGGTGTAACGTTGGCGTTTCGGTACACGGACGGTAATCTGTATTTCGTCGGAAGGAAACAATTCTACAGATTCAACGACTTCGCGAGGACCGTGACGGCGGCCGGTAGATTCGACCTGGGGATCCTCGGCGTCGCTTGCCCGAGAGACGGACTGCTGCAGCAGTTGCGGGATCTCTTGAATCGATTCGTCAAAATCGACGCGTTCGCGAGCGGCGATAATCTGTCGGAGGAGCGGGAGGAACGGGAAACGGAGCGATAAATCGCGGTTTCGCGCGTCACCCCTTGAATCGGCGAGGAGGGTTGCAATATATATAAACGATCGTCCCCTGAGAGTGCCATCAGTCTCGCAACGACATGTACTCGACGCCGCAGCCTACGCTCTTCGAGGCGCGCTACTCGGACGGCGACCGCGACAACGTCGCCGGTGGAGCGATAAAGAGAGAGTTCGACGAGCGACCGGCGGAACCGAGCCAGAGCGACGAGAACGCGAGAAAAAAGACGTAAGTCTCGACGCGATTCTCGTCGTTGTCGCGATTCTCGTAATTGTCACGATTCTCGTCGTTCACAGACGCGTCGCGAAGCACCCGCCACGAATTCTGGGAAGGCGATACCAATTGACGAAAACGGGAAACAAGTTTGTCGAGGTCGGTATCTCCGTAGTACTCCCCTGCTGCGTGACCGTCGTCATAGGGGACTGCCACGGCAAGGAGATATCGCTCTCGCCCGAGACGTGGAGAGAGTTTCTCGACCAGAGACGCGTCGTGCGGTCCAATCTGTGCGGCAAGAGCGAGAGGCGCATCCCGCCGCCGATATGTCTCGCCGACGGAAACCTGACGCTGCGATTCGGAAGGATACACAACCAACCGACCCTGCGCATAGAAACGTCCACGACGCGTCTTATCGCGTCGGCGAGCACGGCGCTGTTCCTCTTAGATCTGGAGCTGTGCGTCAACCGCGTCATCGTCGCTCTGTCCTCGATGACCGGTAAGGTCGACTCGAGGCTGTCGCGCTTCCTCGCCATCGCGGCCACCATGGCGAATCCCGCGAACATCCCGAGGGCGATACGCGAGAGCGAGACGTTCGACAGCAACGATATCGTCGATTGCGAGTTGGCCGTTCTGTGCTTCGGAAACGAAAGAAACGAAATGTAACGAGAAAAAAAACAATAAAGAGAAAAAAACAAACCTAGTCGCGTGTCTTTCATTTCTTTTCCTATTTTCTAAAACCAGACGGGAGGGAAAACAAGAAGACGCAAATTTTTTAGATACGTTTTTTTTTTTTATTTTTTAAGCTAAATACATCTCTCTCAAAAGTTGCCTCGCCCGCTCTCGTAGGTGAGATTCTTCGTCTCCTTCTGAATCCCCGGAACCTTCTTCAGATCGTCCGCCACGAGATCCATCAGTTGCAGTATCAACCGCCGCTTGCGATCCGTGCGCGAGAGAGAGGTGAGAAACTGAGATCTCATCTTCGCGTATCTCCACCATTCGCGCTTGTCCCTGCTGACGATGTCCTTGACGTCGAAGACGTCCATGCGAATCAGCTGAGACCCGATCTCCCCCGGCGACCTGAGGGTGAAGAGTCGTCGGTCCTTCATGCTCGAGACGTACTGCGGTACGCGATCCAGATCGCGGTCCGACGACAGATCGAACAGCGCGTCGAACCCACCGCCGCCGCTGTTGTCCTCCTCGTCGCGTGGCTCGTGATCCGTCGACGCCGCCGCGAGAGCGTCGACGGGCGAATCCGACGAGACCGCGCGCGACGTGGTGGCCTTGACGACGGTCGACGGACCGTTGATGTAGCTCTCGTATTCGCTGATCCACTCGTAGAACGTATCGTGCGTCATCAGGCCCTTAACCAGCGACGAGTACACCTTCGACGGAAATTGGGCGCGAACGAAACGATACATATCGTCCGCGGAACAGGTCGGACCCCCCGGACCTTCCTTCAGCCACAATCCGTAGAGCTCCGTGATCGCGCTCCTTATCTCCTCGCCCTCGCGCGCGCGACGCGCGCCGATATTCCTCTGATTCGTCAGGTATCTCGACACGCTTCCGAGAAACTCTCTTAGGTTCCACGTCGCCGAGCGCTCCGGTCTCCATATCTCGTTCAACAGGTCGATCAGGGCGAAGGTCGACAATTCGACGTCCGTAAGCGCGCCCACCTGCAGCGAATCGTCCAGAATCGCCATCATCTCCGCGTCCTTCTGCTGACTCTCCGCGACGTTCATGTCGACGTTTTTCGCGCTCTGATGGACGTCTCTCGCGCTACCCGCGATTTTATACAGCGCTCCGAATGAGATCGATCGGTCCGATAGGACAGAGGAGCGCGCGCTCGGGGATGACCGCACCGCTCGTCCTTGAGAAAGAACCGCGTCGTCGCCACCCCGATAAAACCCGACTCTAGGGCGCGTCGCTATCATCGCCCGACGCGGCGGCCAGACCCGATAAAACCCGACTCTAGAACGCGTCGCTATCGCGCGACCTCGCGACTCGCGCGTCCGAGCGCGGAAAAATCGCGCCATTCGCGCGACCTCGCGACTCGCGCGTCCGAGCGCGGAAAAATCGCGCCAATCGCGCGACCTCGCGACTCGCGCGCCCGAGCGCTGAAAAAATCGCGCCAATCGCGCGACCTCGCGACTCGCGCGCCCGAGCGCGCCAGCGCCCGCTCCTGGGCGCGGGGAGGTACGCTCCTCCGCGGTAAGGGGAAAGAAATCGCGACTCGCGCGCCCAAGCGCGCCAGCGCCCGCTCCTGGGCGCGGGGAGGTACGCTCCTCCGAGGTAAGGGGAAAGAAATCTTCCCCCCGCAGCCCCCACCTGACCCGCGCCCACCGCTTACGGCTTCCCCCACGCCACGCCGCAGCCCGTCCCGACCCCCCTGAATTTGCTCCCTGGGACTAAAACCCACTACTGTTTATCTACTAACGTATTGGATTAGGTTAACGAGTAGATGAGCTGCTTTCAACTCCAGGCGGGGAACACTTAGCGTTTTGAGTGGGGCTACTTTTGACTTGGCCATAACGATTGAGACCGAAACGGAGCCGTCCACATGTACGAGTCGAAGGTACACGGCGGCTGCGAATGCCTTCGTCGAGGCATCGCAAAAGCCATGAAGGGAACAATGAATGGTGTGAGGTCCATGTTCGGTCCACCGCGGTATTTTGATCGCATTAAGGCTTGAAAGTTTGTCTCGGTATTCTGTCCAGTCATTTAGCTGTTGGCTGGGAAGTTCCTCATCCCATGTGCATTTACGCAACCACAAAGTTTGCATAAAGATTTTCGCGGTTATAATGACGGGTGTGGCCCATCCTAATGGGTCAAAGAATTTCGCGATAGTTGAAAGGACCGTTCGTTTTGTCCTGGTCGGAGATGAAGGTATGGAAACTCGAAATTGGAAAACGTCGAGCGATGGATTCCAAGTGATTCCTAAGACTTTGATTTGCTCGTCGTCCTGAAGGACTTTGTGAGTGGCTAAGCCATGATCGGAAGGATCGATGTCTGACAGAAGGTCAGATGAGTTGCTTGCCCATTTTCGAAGGCGGAAGCCGCCTTTATCAAGGAGCGCAATTAATTGGTCACGGGTTTGACGCGCGAGAACGGGATCATCGGCACCGAACGCAGCATCGTCAACATAGGTTTGACGGAGTAAGACGAGCATCGCTAACGGAAACTCGGCTCCGTGATCAGTGGCTAGTTGCTCTAAAACGCGGAGAGCGAGGTATGGAGCGGCAGCACTGCCGTAGGTAACTGTCAAGAGGATATATTCCTTTACAGGCTCGTCTGGCGACGGTCGCCATAAGATGCGTTGGTAGGTGATGTCGCGTGCATCGACCAAGATCTGGCGATACATTTTTACGATGTCAGCGATATAAACGTACCGGGGCTGACGCAACAGAATGATGACGGTAGGCAGATCCTTTTGGAGTTTTTGTCCTATTAACATGTGGCTGTTTAGCGACATGCCATTAGTGGTTGGAGAAGAAGCATTGAATACTACGCGCAATCGAGAGGTCGCACTGTCTTCTCGTAAGACGGCATGATGCGGGATGTAATACGATTGTGGTGGCGCGGTAGCTTCATTGGGTGAGACTTCGATCATGTGACCGAGTTGCTCATATTCAGCGAGAAATTCGCGGTAGGCTGAGGCTAGATTGGGATCTCGCTGGAGTCGGCGTTCCAATTGATGGAACTTCGCTAAGGCAATAGAGCGGGACTCACCTAACGGGATAGGCGGTCCGGTTTTAAACGGTAATCTAACCACATAACGTCCTTGCGGAGTACGGGAGTGAGTGGCTATAAAATGCTCCTCACATTGGCGTTCCTCAGGGCTGAGATGAGCCTTTTGAGGTATCTCCTCGACTTCCCAAAATCGACGGATGTCGAAATCAAAAACCTCGTAAATATCACCGTGGTAAACGGATACGGATGATGGTGAGGTAGGAGGTGGTGCGATTGGACCGGAGATGATCCAACCGAGGGTCGTGTTTTGCGCGGTTGGTTCGTTGACGGAACCTTTTCGAACACCGTCAAGCGCGAGCATGCCGAATAAGTCGGCCCCTATGATGACGTCAATCGGATCGGGACTCATGGGTTTACTATCGGCAAGGTTGAGCCCGGCGATGTGCTTCCATTGACACACCGTTTCGATTCGACTCGGAATATATTTTGTTAACGACGGAAGGATTAGCGCGGTAGTCGAGTAAGCAGGTGCATCGCGAGACGCAGGGGTTATCGTAATTTGAGCAGCGTGTCGCACAACTGACTGGGTTTCACCGATACCCGTAACGAAAACTGCTCGTTTAATTCTCGGCAATCGAAGGGACTGTGCAAGCGATCCAGTCATCAACGTTGACACAGATCCTTGATCGAGTAATGCGCGGACAGTGACGTATCGACCAGAGTTAGAGTGTACGCGAACGCGTGCGGTGGCGAGTAAAACTTTAGAGTTTGGCGCTACGGTTTTTGAGATCAAATGCGTTGCAATCTCATTGGTTTTCTTTTCGGTACTGGCGGGAATTGAGACAGAAACGGATTCAGTCTCGGTCGGCTTGACGAGGTTATCAAAATGTAACAACGAATGATGTCGCTTTTGACATTGTCGGCACGCATGAGAGCTCGTACATTCTCTCACATTATGTTTGGTACTGAAACAATTCAGACAGCGCTTATTTTTTCTAATAAAGTCGGAACGTTGGGATGGAGTTTGCTTTAAAAACGCGGGGCATTGATAGAGCAAATGATTCTCTTTACACAGAGCACATGCGAACGGAACTGCGGAAGCAGAGTGCGACGCAAGTGATTTTTTCTTCGCGGGTTCCACAGATTTTTCTTTTGTCGATGGCAAGATCGCTTCCAAGGCGCGAATGCGCGACTCGAGAAATTGATCTAATTTACGATAACGAGGGTAATCCATGGTGTCCCCTAGCTTGAGTTCCCAAGCTTTTCGCGACGACTTATCAAGCTTTTGAGCAACAAGAAAAACTAGCAAATCATCCCAATGTTCGACAGCTCGACCGAGATTTTTGAGAACTTGAATTGACGCGTTAGTTTGATCGCGAAGGTTTCGAAGATCTTTGGAGGTTTCTGCGGTAAGTGACGGAAGATTTAATAGGCTTTGTAAATGAATCGTTATGATGCGACGTTTATTATCGTAACGAGAGACGAGAATATTCCACGCGACGTCGAAATTGTTATTGGTAATCGCGAGATGTTCGAGCGCGGTACTTCCATCCCCTTTTACACACGAGCATAAATAATGCATACGCTCAACATTAGATAAACTAGGTTCGTTATAAACCATTGACTTGAAACGATCGCGGAAATTCTCCCATTTGTCGAAGCTCCCGTCGAATGTAGGTAGGTTGATCCTCGGTAGATGCGATGTTGCACGGTAGGAATCAGAAACGCCACTTACGTTACGTGAAGTTGCATTTGGAGTGTCAATCTTGTGGGCTTCAAGTACCTCAGCCATGAAGTCCGCAGCCTCGTAGTAAGCGTCCTCACAGGCGATGATACGATTCTCGGTGAAGTAGGCATCGGTAGCTCTGATTTTGTCGTCGGCAAGAAGTTCTATTTTGTCATCCATCTCTTGGCATTGGGCAAACATCTCTTTCAATGTCGAGAGACGTTGTCGGGTAACGGCTGTTGTCATCTTGGCTTGTCCGAGCTTCTTGAAATTAGGCAGCACTCGAGATATAGAATTTAAGAGTCGCCTTTGTGTGGCAAGAAGTTCCTCAACGGTCGACATGAAGATGATAATATCTCGATAATCGGAACGTTAAAGTCACAAACAGGTTTTTCTCCTTGGCAGCGATCCGGCTCGAAGGACCAGAATGTTTGTTGTTGATGGTTGCTGATACAACCTTGACGAAGGTTCGCACACTAAGGCGGAAGGACTTTGAAATAACGGCTCCAAATTATTGAGATATAATATATAGTTTAATGTCAATGTTGGCGGTAGAGGCGAGCGGTATCACAAATTGCACTTACGATGCGGTTAAATGCACGCACTCTTGTCTTTGGTATTACGAAGACGACAACGGTACACGAAAAACGGTAATGAGACGAAGCACCGCGACGTAGACTCGTTCGCGGGCGACAGAGCTCGTAATTCGCTCTGAGTTCGAGGCGCACGTAGAGATGCACTCAGATGCACGCCGCACAGCCGGTACGGTCCTCGTGGGTAGTGCAGGGAACCGATCTCACGAAAAGGCGTAGGCGCGTTATCTCAAGATGCACGTTACAATTGCCAAAATTCGAACCGTCTCAGTACACGTTGGAATGTCGACTCAGGCGATCATCGTCTTCTACCGACCCGAGCGTTGTTTACGCCGACGGATCGGGCCGGCTCGGCCTCGCTCGTCACGCGGAACGCTGAGCGTACGGCACGCGGGCGCAAGCGGAGCGCGCGCGAGATCGGGTGGAAAATTAAAATATTAAATTGTACGCTTATTCCTAAACACAAACAAATTTTATTCAAGAATTGTTTAAGGACTTTTTCCATAAGACGCTGAAACGTAGCGGGGGCGTTACATAGGCCAAAAGGCATAACGGTGAACTGCCAGAATCCGTTACCGATAGAAAACGCTGTCTTTTCTCTGTCTTCAGGACGGATTTTCACTTGCCAGTATCCGCTCTTAAAATCTAAAGTGCAAAACCAAATGTTACCTGACAACTGGTCGAAAATATCGTCTATTCTGGGAAGAGGAAAAGAATCCTTTTTAGTTACAGCATCAACTTTTCTGTAGTCCACACAAAATCTGATAGAGCCATCCTTCTTTTTAACAAGAACTACAGGTGAGATCCAGGGGCTTTGTGATTCCTCTATCACTCCTTGTTTCCTCAATAATTTTATTTACTTCCTTTCGCATTTGGATTGGAATACGACGGGGAACCTGCTTTATGGGAGGAGAATCTTTCACATCTATAGCATGTTTAACAATATCACAATTCCCTGCAATAATTTCTTTAGAAAATACATCTTGAAAATCACTCAGAAAATGGGCAAAAATCTCTTTTTGAGACTCATTCAAATTCAAAGAATTATTCGCAAAAAGTTCCTTTAAGATAGACGAGTCTCCTTCAGAAAAAGCTTCTACTCGAGAACAGTTAATGATTTTTTTCTTATTTAAGTCGGGACTAACAAAGAAAGATTCGAAAACATTTTCCAAATTCACTTTTTTGAGAAAATCCTTTCCCAATAAACAATCGTCAGAAATCTCTGCAACAAACATAAGAATTTCCACAGAATATCCGCTAATTTGAATATTTACAACGACTCTAGATTCAAAAGGAACTCTCTCTCCGGTCGGATATCTCAAATAACAATTTTCTACCTTAACTCTCTCTACTTTGTCTTCAATCAATTTTCTATTAACTATTGAGACATCGGAGCCCGTATCTATCTTAAATAAACAACATTTATTATTCAAAAAACCATCATAACAAAAATCTGTTTCATTTTTCTTATTATCTAATTCAAAATATTTAAAACGACCGATTTTCGGGAAATTTTTCATAAAAGTTGAACCCGCTCCGCCGAGCTCAACTAAATCGCGTTTCCCTCATTGGGGCATTCTGATCGGTAATGCCCGGTTTTACCACACGTCCAACACTCCCCCCGGCCGGCGCTGAATTTGCTGCCTCGCCAATTCCCTTTTGGGCCCTTCCCCCCTTTCTCTTTCCCCTCACTTTTCCTTTCTTCACTACGTTTTTCATTACCCACTACCGAATTTTCATCTCCTTTTTTCACAAAATTTTTATTAAAATTCCCTCTGTATCTTTCAGAATTATTCCCCTGAATAATCTTTAGCGCTTTGGCTCTTTCGACGGCTGCATTCAGAGAGGTTATTCCTTTCATCTGAAGCGCTCGCCTGATAAAATTATCCATTATAGCCGTGATAAACTGCGCGCAAGCGATTTTATCGCGCAATTCAAACGGGCACTCGGGGTACGCCAGGCGCGAAAGTTTGTCGATTTCGGAGCCGAGTGTGGCCAAATCTTTTCCGAATTTTTGTTTACGGTTTGTAAATGCGACGTAATTGTTCTGCGATTGTCGACCCTCCCCGAAACGCAACTCAAGTTTTGCTTTTAGCTCCGCAAAATCTAACCACTCAACGTCTTGAACCGTTTCTAAGACCGAGCGTGCCTTTCCCCTCAGGCTCGAAGCCAACGCGATCGTTTTTGTAGCGTCGTCCCAGCGATTCGCCCTCGCGATCAGACTGAGCTGCGAGAAGTATTCCTGCAACGGGCCCGTCCCGTCGTATGTATCGGGCTTGAGCTTGTAACCAAGCTCGACACCCGCACCCGTAGGACCGTCACACGCACACCCAACACACTCCCCCGCGCGCACAATTCGTATCCCCGCGCCACTCACGTCTGCGTCACGGTCACCCGCGTGCTCTTCTCGCGCTTCCGCGCCGCCCGCGACCGCGATCCTCTCACTCGCACTCGCGATCCGCGTCGCCGCGCCGCCCGCGCGCACGTCCGCGCCGCCCGCGACCGCGATCCTCTCACTCGCGCCCGCGATCCGCGCCGCCGCGCCGCCCGCGCGCACATCCGCGCCGCCCGCGACCGCGATTCTCTCACTCGCGCTCGCGATCCGCGCCGCCGCGCCGCCGCGCCGCCGCGCCGCCCGCATGCACGTCCGCGCCTCCCGCGACCGCGATCCCCTCGCGAGCCACCCGCGCCCTCACGTCGTTCGCGCCTCGCGTCCCCGTGTCCCCGGACGCTCTAATATTAACAGGACTTAGCTCTGTGTCGCTGGTGATTGTCCCTCGCAGTCGGCGGATCTCCTCCTCCTGGCGGCGGAACATCTCCGCGTATTCGCGTTCCCTCCGAGCGTGTTCCTCGCGCATCTCGCGGATCTCCCGTATCACCGCCTGGAGAGTCACCACCTCCGCCGTCATCTCCGCAGCGTCCGTCTGTAGAGTCGCTACCCTCAGCCGTTTCCTTGCGGCCATGCGGAAATTCCTGGCCGTCGTATCGTCACTCGTCGCTCGTCTATTCCTTGCTCGTCCGATCCCGGACGAGCCCCCAAAATGTTGCGCTCGTCCGCGCGTTCGCTGCACTCACACTCACGCACACTCGCGAACGCGGCGCGCAATCCCGTTTCCGGGAATAAATACTCTCAGAAAGAAGAGAACTCGTTTAATGAAAGAACTCAGAGAATTCTACAAGCTCGTGAAACACGTCAGTCTGGCTCGAAGGCCCGGCGGATAATCTGAATCGCGTCTATTTACAAACAACGACGTTCCGCTCGTCGTTAGGCGCGTCGTCAGGCACGTCGTCAGGCAGCGCTTCGCGGCTGCCTTCGAGGTTTCCACCGGGTGTCTCGGCCCGGGCGCAACAGTATGTATTAAATAAATGTTACTGATTTGCGTGTAAAACATGGTTATAACAATTAATGCACGTATCGTGTCAATGAATGTATCATTTTTTCATTTTGCAGGATACAGGACTTTGGGGTATATACTTTGTTTGTGATCCTATGCAATGTGACGACATGACAGCGCATATTCAACATGAATGGATGAAACTGTGCATGTCGGTTACTGAGAAAGATGTAACACGTGCAAAGAATATTCTTAAAACCAACATGTTCTTACAGTTGGATGGGACTACTGCAGTTTGAAGATATTGGCTGTCAAATGTTATGTTATAATCGCCGTATCCCACTACACGAGCTCGAGATGAGGATAGATGTATGTAATTTCTGTTATATGGATTAAAACATTGTTATACAAGAGAATCAATATTATAAGGAAATTTTCTCTAATCAATGTTATTTTTTTTTCTATGTATGTGTATTATAAGGTACATCAAAGCATAAAAATATTTAGTTTAAAAAGAGTAAATATCCGACAGGATTTTTTGTAGTAAAATTTTATTTGTTTAAGAAGATTTAGAAAATATATTAATAAGTAATTATGTTTTAGGTTAACACGCGTTAGAGTGAGCGTTTTAGTGATGTTGTGTATGCTCCAAGTTCGCTTAACCTTATTGCTTCACGCTAAGAAATGAATAATATTTATTTGATTAAATCATTTTTATTTTAACTTCGTAACATAATCAAGAGAATTTAAGAAACAATATATTAATATCGATGGAGAAACAGGTAATATCGATGGTATCTTCTTCGTCTATCTCCTCTTTCTCTATCTTGACTCTGTCGTCTTTTAAATCTCTCTCTTCTTTCTCTCTCTTGACGTCCTCCTCGTGGCTTCGTCTGAGTGGCTACAGCTCTCAGATTTTCCTTATCGACAATCTTTCTTTCTGACTGCGTTGCTGTGTCCTTGTAACTCTTCCAGGCGACTCCTGCTTGTGTACCTTCAGACACTACGCGGAAGGGCGAGAGCAGCTCAGGAGAAATTAGGGGTGGAATTACCCAGTTGTAAGGCGGTGTAGATCCCGTGGAGCTAAGTGGCGAAGTATCTGGACAGGCTGGTCTCTCTTGTGAGGTTTTAGGCGTTGATGTTCCTAAATAGAAACGGGGATTCTTTTTAAGAAAGGAGCGACTGGCGCTGAGAATCGGTGCGGAGCGATTCTGGCGTCTAACGCCTGTGAGCGTCTGTGTGCTAGAAGAAAGGCGTCTAGCGCCTATGAGCGTCTGAGCGCTAGTGGATAGGCGTCTAGCGCCAGTGAGCGTCTGAGCGCTGGAAAATATTTTACCTGTAGGAGGCGATCCTGCGCCTGTGGCTTTCCGACTTGCGTCTAGATTAGGAAGAGAACGTTCCTTGCCGGAAGTCGGACGAACCACACCTGTAGTGCGTTGAACGCTAGGAGTCGTTTCCTTGTTACTCGTCGCTGGTAGATTCTTTGTGCGCAGAGCGCTGACGGAGAAGGAAACCGGACGGATTCTGGGGCGCTTGGCGCCGAGAGGCGGCTGGGCGCCGGCAACCGGAGGATCGCTCAGGATAACCTTCCTCTGGCTGGCGTAACGTTGGAGAGGAAGCGGGCGAGTCCTTCGGCGTAGCGTCGCTTGCGCTAAAACCTCATCCTCGGCGAGCCGAGATGGGGGTTGTGACTGACTTGAGCGTTTCTTCTTGAGGCCGGTGGGAGATCCGTCGTGGTCGACTGCTGCTGAATTACTCATTTTCCGAGGAAATCGGCCCGTCTTTTATAGTGCGAAAATACTGTAACAACCCCTGGTTGCTAGGCGACCTTCATTCCTTGAAACTCGCCCTCGATCATCGTGTTGAAATTCGCGCTGGTTAATATCTTGAATGCTTCCGCGCTTCGACAACTTGAAACTGTCTCGCGCGTATCGTAAACATTAACCTGAGTTTCGCGCGTGCTGACGGGGAGGACGAATTCCCGGTGACCACGTTTTTGCGTCATGCCGTCGGGAAGGACGTAATCCCGATGGCCACATTCTCGCGTGTTAATGGAGAGAACGGCGCGAATATTTCCTGGTGGCTTGCGGAGCCGCCTCATAACCGCCGACGGAGAGAACGACAAGGTTGTTTCCTGGTGGTTTGCGGAGCCGCCACAATGTAATTTATTTTTCAGAGCGTAACTGCTGAAACTATTCAAAATATTGGTATGAAATACATTTTCGATCACCGTCCAGTGATCGCGACAGTTGGTCTTGTTGAAAATTTGCCGGATTACAATAATATTCGTGGAGCTATGTATTGGCTCAGGGTGTAATCATCTTCAAGCATAAAGTTATTAATAAATTTTAGCATATTAGAAATAAAGTAAAACTACGATACGCATATGTCTGCTATACTTCTGATAAAATTTATAATACCAATAAATTCGGTTTCTAATAACAATATAAAAATTATGTCTTTCCCTATATGATATTGTAGTTTTATTTTGCCAATCATTTACAAAATGTGTATTGATGTATACTGTCTGGCAAAAATAAATACAGTTAAAAATACGTTTTAGATGGTTCCTCAATATTATATAATTTAAGAAATAAACACGATGAGATACATTAACTTCGCCAGTGTATAAATAACCAAATTAAATTTCTTAATCGACGAAGCTGGCACTCCTGACGGTCACAATCGTCAGGACACTAGACCGAGATTCCGGTCCTTCTATCAAAACGCTTAAATTTAAGCACCTTAAATTAAGATGGAAAAATTCCCTCTCCCTTCCCTAATTAGGAATATGGAAAAATTCCCTCTCCCTTCCCTAATTAGGGAAGGGAGAGGGAATTTTTCCATCTTAATTTAAGGTGCTTAAATTTAAGCGTTTTGATAGAAGGACCGGAATCTCGGTCTAGTGTCCTGACGATTGTGACCGTCAGGAGTGCCAGCTTCGTCGATTAAGAAATTTAATTTGGTTAAGAAATAAATATTAATACAAGCTTGTAGAATCATCCTCAAGTTTAATCGATAATTGTATTAGAATGTTTATCTTATCGCTGAATTAATTTTTTTTATGTGTTGTGACGTGGCAGCTCCGCTGCACGTTGCAGCGTCCCCGCCGCCGCCACGGGGCGCGGAATTGCACTCGGGGGCGAGCCGGAAGAGCAGCGCGAAATCTCCAGGGGGCCTCGTTGTTAATGGATAGCGTATTAATTACCTTTTTGTTTTTATTATTTTTTTTGTAATCGCGGCACCTCGCCGGAATCCACCGGCGAAAACATCCTCGGCAGCGACCTTGCGGGCACCAGGGGGGAGGAACAGTGCGAGGGGCGAAGGATGCTCCAGGATTAGCGGTGCGGAGACGAGGGATCGTCGCGGGCCACGCACGGGGGAGAGCGGAGCGGGACTTTGACCGCATGATTCCGGCGTGTACGCAAGAGCAGCCCCGGCACTTTGGATACGAGGGGGACGGAACGACCCCGCCACGACTGCGTTACGCCGTGAAGCGGCGTATGCGCCCAAAACGACTGCGACTCCGACCTGGAGATCGCGGCAGGGGACGTCCCCGCGGCGGAGATGCCGTGAGGCGGACCAGGGCGTCCGGCCCGATTATATCGAGCGCCCCATCGATTAATATTCGCGGAGTCGCGAGGCACCCCGCAACGGATCACGCGAGATTGCGTTACGCGAACTGTCGCGGCGTACTTGCGGGATCAATCCCGATTGGCCCGCGCTATCGCGCCACCGACGTACGCACCCCCGGGGTGGGGCGCGTCGTCGATCCGCAATCGAGCGACCGACAGGACGATCTCTTTCGGTTCGCCCTCTCGACGTGTCAACACGTGTGTGCCTGTCGCGTGCTTTCGTGCAACTAGAGGTTGTGAGGCCAGCTGTCCGGTCCTGCGAGTGCCCTGGGGAAGCGGCTACGCCGAGGAGGCCGAGTCAGCCACCGGTGAGGTTGCCCGAGTGTTATTTTGCGTTCAGCCACGGGAAAGCCGTCGGGTCGCGTTCGCGTTTCGTTGCCGATTCGCGTTAGTGTCGTTTTGGTGAATCTTGGTGTCCGCTCGCCGTGCACGGCGTAGCAAATAATTGGTGATTTCGCGGTAGCGATCGGCAGCGAGCGCGGAGGGCCCCCTTTGGCGATCGCGCGAGCTTTGTAGGTACGGGATTAGGGCCTCGCGGATTCGCGTCGCGTAACGACCCCTTGGAGATCGCGATCGCGGGCGTGTGCGGCGACCTTCGGCGGGGCCGAAGGGCGAGATATCGCGTTCGCGCGGACGGCATACGGGAGTGGCCGCGTATTAGATTCGTATATGGCGTACGTTCTCGGGTTCGCGTTGAGAGTGGCGTAACTTCGTATCTGCTCGCGTACCGGGTGAAGTCCGGCGTTCTTACGACCGACTTCGAGTGCGCGTTGAGTGTGACGTGGACTCGTATCTGCTCGCGTTCCGTTGTGAGTTCGACCCTTTTTGGCGTTTTCGATTGCGTAGTGCCGTCCCGAGTCGTACCAGCGTTCGCGCTCGCGCCTCCGCCGCCGCGCCCCGGCGTGCGAGTCACGTCGCGCCCGCATACCGCGTGTTTTTGCACATTGCTCGCTGCGTACTATTTCCGTGTCGCGTTCTGAAGATATTATTCGCGACGATACCCCATCGTATTACTTGCGATATCGTTTCGCGATATTATATTGCGTTATCCGTCGGGATAGTATCTCGCGTTATTATTTGTAATTATTTGGCGTTATTAGTCGCTGTAGTATTTCGCGTTATTGTTTGTGTAATTATTTTGCGTTACTTATCTGTGTTACTAGGATGCGTTAGTAGTCGCAATATTATTTCGCGTTATTGTGTGTGAGATCCTTTACGTTAGTAGTCGCTATCGTTCCGCGTTATTAATCACGAGACTATTTTGCGTAACCATTAGAGATATTAGTTTGCGTTACTAGTTGAGATAATAGTCGACATTATTATTCGTAATAGGATCTCGCGATATTAATTGTAGTCAGTTGACGTTATTATTTGCGATCTTTCTTCGCGTTATTATTTGCAATATTCTTCCGCGTTACTGTTTATATCGTTTTTCTAGTATCCTGTGTTTCTCGCTGCCGCGTATTTGTTTTGCGCCATTGTTCGCGTTGGATACTCTTGTGTGTTAGAGTCGCGTCCGAATACTATCTCGCGTTCTTTGGATTATTTCCAATATTGTCGTGTTATTATTTGCGACCTTATTTGGTATTATTATTAGCGATCTTAATGGCGATAATTATTAATTGCAATATTAACGTTATTATGTGTGCGTTTTCCGCTGCCGCGTATTAGTTTTGCGTTATTACTCGCGTCGATAGTTTGTATTAGATTTGCGTCGGATATTACTCATGGGTATTGTTTGAGTCAGAATATTAACTTGGCGTTACCCTGGTCTATTCGTTGCGTTATTTCGACTGCCGTTCGCGTTATCCGGAATCGTTCTCGCGTTATTGTTAAGCTACGAGATATTTTGTTGATTTGCGTGCTCTATTGCGCCCGTAATTGTGTCGCGCGTGCGACGAGCTCACGCCGAAACGGCGTAAAAACCACTGACGACAGAACAGAACAAAGTGGACCGGAGTTGAATCTCCGAGTCTAATTGATAGACTTATTGCGATCCCAGCGTGATTATCTGTTTCTTGGGCGAGTTGTAATCTCGCAGGATTACGTTGTCGCGCTCCGTTTGGCGCACGCAGAAATTATATTTGATCGTCGACGTTTGTGGCGTTATTTTTTGTATTATTTACCGAATTATGTTTTGATTGTGAGACGTATCGCGAATGTTATTTGGATCTCATTGTTTAGTTCTTGGTTTGTTCCGTAACGATCCAGAGATCATTATAATTTAGTCACTCAACAGTTTCATGAATTCCAATATACTTTCCGTCTGATCTTACGTTACTCGTTGCCGCGTATTATTCACCGCGTACGCTCGCGCTTGATATTACTTCGCGTTTTTCTTTAGTTTTTGTAAACGAACTTGATTACAGTTCGATAGGCGGAGGCGATTGCCTCATTTAACTTTGTTATTATTCCTCGGATCAATTTAACTATTATTATTAAAAATTACATTTATTAAACAACTGGTTCCACCCTTTTCATTATCCGATACTAGCAATAAACTATCAGTTATTTTATTATATTCTACTGTGTAACGAATTATTTAGCCGTTATCCCGTCGTCCTCTTGCACTGCCCTGCCTTGCCCTGCCCCTCTACCGTTAGGTCGAGCTGGTCGGCCTTCGCACGAATAATTCCGTTAAGCTTTCGTGATTCAGTAATTGCGTTTGGCGAATTTTGCGAATTGAAGCATTCGAGTTGTCGTGATAAATTATTTGAGGATCGTTGTATTTAGTGGACGCGATTTGCCGCGTCTGGCGCCCAATAATTTATTTCGCGAGTCAAGAGATTTCGTGCGAGGGACCAATTCGAGAGGCCTGACACCTGACTCTCTACCGTCCCCTTTTGATCCGGCTTGCGCCCGCGTGCAAAAAGCCGTGACAAAATTTGGCGCCCAACGTGGGGCTGCCTAATTAAAACTAATAAAGGCAGTAAGAGAGGCATCTTAGCGCTGATATTTTGTGAGGATGACGGCAGGAATTATTGAGATCTGAATAAAGTTTGTTTGTGTAACTAATTCTGTTATTTTTCTTAAGTGATATTTCAGGATTGATTTAAATTTCTCGTCGCGCTGTGTAATTCTTGGTCTGCTAAATTTCGGGGGAATAAGTTTGCGAATTCGGTGCGTATTCGGAGCGTTGCCGAGTATAGGAATTTGGTGAGAGTTCGTGGACAATAGGATCGGAATTTTGTTTACGTTCGGACGGATCGTGGAGTCGGCGAGACTGTTTGTCTATTTCGCGTTACCTTCGAATTCCTTTCGCGTATATTGTCGGTGTAGTTATCGCGGTTAGAATATCGAGAAAATAAAGGGTCGGAAATCGCGGAATATTTCCAAATGGATTCGACCGAAATTAACGACGAGTGGATCCTACAGGCCACGCGCGAACAATTGATAACAGAGCTGAACCGACGCGATTTGCCCACTGACGGAACCGACGCCGCCCTTGCGCTGCGCTTATTGCGTTTGCTGTCGACCGCGCGTCGTAACAGCGACCACGAGGTGGTGTCGGGACACGTTAAGACAGCGGGCGTAGGGCACCTCGACATACCGTCGATCGACACCCGCCCGGATAGTCCGTCGGCAGCGATGGGTCCGCGTATGCGAGCAAGCACGTCAAGCACCCCTAGGGATAATGCGCGACGCGCCTCGCCGGAGACGGCTCATAATTCCGCGTCGGCCGTGTATAACATAATGCGGAAATGGAACCTGAAGTTCTCGGGAACTCGCGGCGAGGACGCGGAGACCTTTTTGGTGCAAGTTGAGGAGGGGCGTGACTTAATGCCGGTCGAAGATGAGGACGTGTTGCGGTGTATACCGTTCTTCTTGTCGGGTGTCGCGTTACATTGGTTTCGCGGGAAGAAGGCGCGCTTAACGACGTGGGCCGCGTTTAAAACCGCGTGGAGGGCGCGATTTGGTGATCCCAATTTTCAATTCGCACTTCGCGATGAGATAATGCGCCGCACGCAAGGGGAACGCGAGTCCGTTGTCGACTATTTGACTTGCCTAAACACGCTTTTTGAGCGACTCACGCCGCCGTGGAGTGAGGAGGAAAAGATCGGGTACGCTCACCGCAACATGCTACCGCGACTACAGATAATGGTCCCGCGAGACGCGGTGGGGGACCTCGAGACCCTTGAAATGATGGCGGCGCGCGCGGAAGGTTGTTGTCGCGCGGCTCGGAAATATCAGGCTCCCCCTCCACCCGAACAATCGTTGTTTCCGGATCTGGCGTATCGCGCGCCGAAGGGGGCGAATAAACAATCGGGCGGCAGGGCGAAAGAGACTCTGGCCGCGCTCGATGTCGCGACCGCTGGCACGACCGACAAGAGTTCCACGGGAAAGAAAGGGAAGGCCCGCGCGCCTAAACCGAGCGCGACGACCGCCAAAACGAATGCCGCGTCCGAGACATCGGTGAACGCAATCGCTGCTGCGAGCGGGACGTCGGGTAAAGAGGCTAAATGTTGGAATTGCGATCAATCTGGGCACTTCGCGCGGGATTGTAAGGCCGCGCGGCGCATGCACTGTTATCGGTGCGGGAAAGCGGAGGTAACGGTCCGTACATGCCCGACTTGTACGGGAAACGAGTAGAGGAGTCGCGAGATAGGGGCGAGACGACTCCTACCTCCTCCGCCCCGGTAGATTCGTTAGCGTTGGGAGACCGTGAATTCGCGTACAGCTCGTTTGAGGCCAAAGGATCGGCAGCTTTGTTTTTCCTTCGCGTTAACATTGCGGGATATGATTTACGGGCCCTAGTGGATTCCTGGATCTAGCCGTACCTTTGTAGGCCCGGACGTTATCGCGTTGATTAAGGGAAGGGTTTCCAGTTTCGTCCGACGGGAAAATGCGTAACGACGGCTACCAATCAAACCGCTAAAATCAGGGGGGAGGTCGCGGTTCCCGTTTCCGTGCAGAATAAAGCCCGAACCATTAAAGTATGTTCGTTACCGACATTGGCGTTGCCGTGTATATTGGGTATAGACCTTTTGATGTCGTTTGGTTTCGTTGTTGATTTCGCGGCAAAGGCTTGGTATTTTGAAGACGATCCCTCGCGCCGACACTTTTTCGAAAAAGGATCGGCCAGCTCTCTCGCGACAATCCGTATGGTTCCGCCCGGGGAGGACGGCCTTCCGGAATTAAATTCTCTCACTGACGTTACCGCGGGTAGGGATCTCGCGGACGCAGTTATCGAGGGGAGTTTAGGCAATAAAGAGAATATCGCGTTGGGAGAAATTTCCGCGGATACGGTCGCCGCGGGGAACTCGCGAGAATCTGGGGTGGGGACGCGCGAGGCAGGCGCGTCACCGCTGGTTTGCAGCGGGCTGAGCGAGTTAACGCCCGAACAAAGCAACCAACTTGCGAGTCTTTTAGCGTCGGAAATTACGGGTGACCCGGAGAAACCCGGAGCTACCGCGTTGACCGAGCATCGGATAGACGTTGGCGGACACCCCCCTATAAAACAACGGTGTTATCCCGTGTCCCCAAAGATTCAGGAGGCGATCCACGCGGAAGTGGATAAAATGTTAGCTGCCGGAATTATCGAGCCTTCCCAGAGCGAATGGTCGACGCCTATCGTAATGATCAAAAAGCCTAACGGGAAATATCGTTTCTGTCTCGATTTCCGAAAGCTTAATGATGTCTCGAAAAAGGACGCGTATCCTTTACCATATATGAGCGCGATCCTGGATAAATTGAGTAAGGCGCGTTACATCTCGACAATAGATCTGAGTCAGGCGTATTTTCAGATTCCGCTCGAGCCAAAGAGTCGCGAGTTAACAGCTTTCGCGGTACCCGGAAAGGGGTTATTCCATTTTACGCGAATGCCCTTCGGACTAACGGGAGCTCCCGCGACGTTCCAACGGTTGCTGGATCGACTCATCGGGCCGGAGATGGAACCGCATGCTTTCGCGTACCTCGACGACATCGTCGTCGCCACCGAAACTTTTGAGGACCATCTCGCGTGGTTAAGAAGAGTGTTCGCTCGTATTCGTGAGGCGGGATTGACGATAAATCCGGAGAAAAGCGCGTTTTGTCGTTCGCAGGTCAAATACTTAGGCTTTCTGGTACAGAAGGAAGGCGTAATGGTAGATCCGGATAAGACCGTGACGATTCGAACGTACCCCCCGCCGCGAAATTTGAGAGGGTTGCGCCGTTTTATCGGGATGGCCTCGTGGTATCGTCGGTTTATACCACAGTGCGCCACGTGCTTAGAACCGTTGACCCGCCTCTTGAAAAAGAATAACGCGTGGGAGTGGGGAGAAGAGCAACAACGAGCTTTCGAGACAATTAAAGCCTGCCTTACGTCGCCGCCAACGCTATCGTGTCCGGATTTCCGCAAACCTTTCGTCTTGCAGACTGATGCCAGTACGGTCGGGTTGGGCGCGGTGCTGACTCAGACTATCGACGAGATCGAGCACGTAATCGCGTACGCGAGCCGCGCGCTAACCGACGCTGAGCGTAAATACTCGACAACAGAACAAGAGTGCCTCGCAGTAATATGGGCGATTAAAAAGTTCCGACCTTATCTGGAGGGTTACCGTTTCACGGTTATTACAGACCACAGCAGCCTTCGGTGGCTACATAACTTAAGGAATCCGACGGGACGATTGGCGCGATGGGCTCTCGAGTTACTCGAGTACGACTTTAGGATAGAGCATCGAAAAGGGGCTTTACATCACGTGCCGGATGCACTCTCGCGAATCTACGAGCAGGACGAGGAATTGTGCGCCGCGGCCGCTGTCGCGAACAATTGGTACCGCCAAAGGATTATCGAGATTAACGAGAATCCCCGTAGATTTCCCGGTTGGCAAGTCGTTGAAGATAAATTATATTATCGCAAGCCGCGCGCGGTCGTAGCACAAACGGTCGGGGATCTTAACGAGTGGAAGCTCGTCGTACCGCCGGAGTCTCGCGAGGATACTATCCGTGAAAATCATGATCCGCCGTCCGCCGGACATTTGGGTGTGGAGAAAACTTACCGTAGGATCGCAATACGATATCATTGGCCGCGAATGTTTACGGATGTCGCGAACTACGTGAGGCGGTGTGACGTGTGCCAGCGAACTAAAGTAGAGCAGGATCTTCCTATGGGGTTGATGGGACAGCGCGTTGTCGAGTCGCCGTGGATGGTAGTAGCCGCGGATATTATGGGTCCCTTACCCGCGAGTAAGACGGGACACGCGTATCTTTTAGTGATACAGGATTTGTTTTCAAAATGGATTGAGTGCTGCCCACTCCGTAAGGCGACCGGCAAAAAGATTCGCGAAGCTATCGAGGATCTGGTTATCTTTCGCTGGGGCGCGCCACGCGTATTGTTGACAGATAACGGCACCGAGTTTCTCAATCGGGAGATACAGGCGTTGGCTGAGCAATACGGCTTCCACCACTCGACGGTACCGCCATACCATCCGCAGGCGAACCCCGTCGAGCGGGTTAATCGCGTATTAAAAACCATGATCACAGCTTTCTTAGAGCAAGATCACCGCGAATGGGATCAACACATTCAGGAATTTCGTTTCGCGTACAATTCGGCGCATCACACGTCGCTACAAGCAACGCCAGCGTTTTTAAATTTCGGGAGGGAACCACAACCAATAAATGTATCTCGCGGATCGGACGAGGCGATAGCCGAAATAGGGAGGGCCGACCCTGAACCGTGGAAGGAGCGTATGGAGCGCGTCAAATACTTAAGGGAATGGGTGATCGAAAATTTAGAAGAGGCCCGCCAAAAGCAGACAAGATATTACAATCAGCGTCGACGAGATTGTCAGTTCGTAGTCGGCGATCAAGTATTAAAGAGGCAACATGTGTTGTCCTCTGCCGCGCAACATATTTCTGCCAAACTAGCCACTAAGTATCATGGTCCTTTTGTAATTAAGAAAGTTCTGTCGCCGGTGGTATATGAGCTCGCCGATATAACGGGTAACGCGGTCGGGAAAATCCATGTCAAGGATCTGAAACCTTATCATGTTCCTCTCCCTTCCTAGGTGCTATCGCTACTGAGTGCTGCCGCCAGTCGTTGCCGCCGCGAAGTTCGCCGGTCGCGAAGACCGGAAACCGAAGAGAGAATAAAATTTTTTTTTGTGTATTATGGACCCCGAGGAGAACCTATTCAACTTGCGGTGGTTCACCGTTATCACTCGCATACAGATGGAGTACCCGGAGTTTTGGTCGGCCTTAGAGGTGGAATTGCGCCGTCGGGAGGATCGGCGACGCCGCCTCACCCGCCGAGTCCACATTTACGAACTACCCGACACTCGAGAGGCGGGCACCCAGGTCTACATGGTGCCCCGGAGGTTCCGTCGGGAAACGGTCCGAGCCCGGCCCACTACCCAGGAGGTCGCCTGCCAGACGGAGGGTGGCCGCGAGGCCGGATCCGCCGGCTCGAGCGAGGGAGTCTCCCTCCGGTGGGAGGACCTCTGCGGATGGCTGCGGCCATCGTCCGAGCAGCCGAGCGCGCGTAGGGACACCCCGTCGGAACTGGAGGCGCGGTCCCCGATCGGGTCGGAGCAGGAAGAACCGCGGCAGGAGCTTTCCTCGGCGGAGTCGACACGAAGCCCGGAGTCGGAGGAGTCGGATCGAGTGGAGGACCGCGTTCTGGATCGAGAGCGATGTTGGAACTGTGGTTCCCCGGACCACTTCGCATACGAGTGTCCGAGACCCCGACGGGGCGGGTTCTGCTTCCGCTGCGGGCGCCCAGGATGTACGATCCGCACTTGCCCAAACTGCGGAGACGCGTGGAGAGCGGAGGGCCCATATATACCAGGCCGAGGACACTTAGGACCGGCCCCTCCCCGACGCCGAGGCGGACCGCCGGGCACCGTGAAGCAGTGAGCGCCAACCTCGGGGCCACTCCGGAGAGAGTACTCCTTCCATTTGCTGCCGCTCAACGTCTTCTTTGAACAACCATATTAATCGATTTACGTTGGATATACCTTTTATTTGTTTGCGAGTTTACTCCCCCTTCTGGGATTGGACGATATTTCTTTTGTTTGTTGCAAGATAGCCGCCGGTTAAAATCTTTTTTTTTGCTCTCTAGCACGAGCGAAGACCTCTCCCCATCGAAGTCTTTTATTATTTGAGTTTCCTTTTCCCTTTCGTGCGGGACTAGATTATTATTGTTTTCTCCTAAGGTTACCGCGAAAACCTATTTTCTGGGGGAGGTACTTCCTTCCTTCGTTTGACACCGCGCGCTGTCGAGACCACTCAAGACAAGAACGGCAACTCCGGGAGTGACCCGGTTGCACGGTGTACTTTGTGTGTATTAAGGATAAATATATTTGTAAAAAGTAAGACCTAGCACTGGATTGTTCCCGCTCCCCAAACCCCTACCATCCTCTTGCGTCCCCGAATCGAAGCGTCCGTCGAAACCGCTTGACCGTCGAGACTAAGGTCGCGAATCGGCGCGAGTGGGAGGGCCGACCTACGAACCGCTGTGTCGCTGAGGCACGACGCGGGAGGGGCTCGCGGGATAAAGAACCAGGAGTAATCTAATAATCGTTTGTGATCGTCTTTGTGATCGTCGAATTATGGGGAGCCCTTCGCTGGAGATTTCGGACGCATAAGGCTTTGGCTGTTAGGGGCAACCGACACCCGGTACGCTCGTTCTCGGCGTGGGGGTGTTGTGACGTGGCAGCTCCGCTGCACGTTGCAGCGTCCCCGCCGCCGCCACGGGGCGCGGAATTGCACTCGGGGGCGAGCCGGAAGAGCAGCGCGAAATCTCCAGGGGGCCTCGTTGTTAATGGATAGCGTATTAATTACCTTTTTGTTTTTATTATTTTTTTTGTAATCGCGGCACCTCGCCGGAATCCACCGGCGAAAACATCTTCGGCAGCGACCTTGCGGGCACCAGGGGGGAGGAACAGTGCGAGGGGCGAAGGATGCTCCAGGATTAGCAGTGCGGAGACGAGGGATCGTCGCGGGCCCCGCACGGGGGAGAGCGGAGCGGGACTTTGACCGCATGATTCCGGCGTGTACGCAAGAGCAGCCCCGGCACTTTGGATACGAGGGGGACGGAACGACCCCGCCACGACTGCGTTACGCCGTGAAGCGGCGTATTCGCCCAAAACGACTGCGACTCCGACCTGGAGATCGCGGCAGGGGACGTCCCCGCGGCTGAGATGCCGTGAGGCGGACCGGGGCGTCCGGCCCGATTATATCGAGCGCCCCATCGATTAATATTCGCGGAGTCGCGAGGCACCCCGCAACGGATCACGCGAGATTGCGTTACGCGAACTGTCGCGGCGTACTTGCGGGATCAATCCCGATTGGCCCGCGCTATCGCGCCACCGACGTACGCACCCCCGGGGTGGGGCGCGTCGTCGATCCGCAATCGAGCGACCGACAGGACGATCTCTTTCGGTTCGCCCTCTCGACGTGTCAACACGTGTGTGCCTGTCGCGTGCTTTCGTGCAACTAGAGGTTGTGAGGCCAGCTGTCCGGTCCTGCGAGTGCCCTGGGGAAGCGGCTACGCCGAGGAGGCCGAGTCAGCCACCGGTGAGGTTGCCCGAGTGTTATTTTGCGTTACAGCCACGGGAAAGCCGTCGGGTCGCGTTCGCGTTTCGTTGCCGATTCGCGTTAGTGTCGTTTTGGTGAATCTTGGTGTCCGCTCGCCGTGCACGGCGTAGCAAATAATTGGTGATTTCGCGGTAGCGATCGGCAGCGAGCGCGGAGGGCCCCCTTTGGCGATCGCGCGAGCTTTGTAGGTACGGGATTAGGGCCTCGCGGATTCGCGTCGCGTAACGACCCCTTGGAGATCGCGATCGCGGGCGTGTGCGGCGACCTTCGGCGGGGCCGAAGGGCGAGATATCGCGTTCGCGCGGACGGCATACGGGAGTGGCCGCGTATTAGATTCGTATATGGCGTACGTTCTCGGGTTCGCGTTGAGAGTGGCGTAACTTCGTATCTGCTCGCGTACCGGGTGAAGTCCGGCGTTCTTACGACCGACTTCGAGTGCGCGTTGAGTGTGGCGTGGACTCGTATCTGCTCGCGTTCCGTTGTGAGTTCGACCCTTTTTGGCGTTTTCGATTGCGTAGTGCCGTCCCGAGTCGTACCGGCGTTCGCGCTCGCGCCTCCGCCGCCGCGCCCCCGGCGTGCGAGTCACGTCGCGCCCGCATACCGCGTGTTTTTGCACGTTGTTCGCTGCGTACTATTTCCGTGTCGCGTTCTGAAGATATTATTCGCGACGATACCCCATCGTATTACTTGCGATATCGTTTCGCGATATTATATTGCGTTATCCGTCGGGATAGTATCTCGCGTTATTATTTGTAATTATTTGGCGTTATTAGTCGCTGTAGTATTTCGCGTTATTGTTTGTGTAATTATTTTGCGTTACTTATCTGTGTTACTAGGATGCGTTAGTAGTCGCAATATTATTTCGCGTTATTGTGTGTGAGATCCTTTACGTTAGTAGTCGCTATCGTTCCGCGTTATTAATCACGAGACTATTTTGCGTAACCATTAGAGATATTAGTTTGCGTTACTAGTTGAGATAATAGTCGACATTATTATTCGTAATAGGATCTCGCGATATTAATTGTAGTCAGTTGACGTTATTATTTGCGATCTTTCTTCGCGTTATTATTTGCAATATTCTT
This sequence comes from Leptothorax acervorum, assembly GCA_035220615.1. Classification (NCBI taxonomy): domain Eukaryota; kingdom Metazoa; phylum Arthropoda; class Insecta; order Hymenoptera; family Formicidae; genus Leptothorax; species Leptothorax acervorum. Next base: position 60,602 of record JASTWQ010000812.1, read on the forward strand.
CCGCGTTACTGTTTATATCGTTTTTCTAGTATCCTGTGTTTCTCGCTGCCGCGTATTTGTTTTGCGCCATTGTTCGCGTTGGATACTCTTGTGTGTTAGAGTCGCGTCCGAATACTATCTCGCGTTCTTTGGATTATTTCCAATATTGTCGTGTTATTATTTGCGACCTTATTTGGTATTATTATTAGCGATCTTAATGGCGATAATTATTAATTGCAATATTAACGTTATTATGTGTGCGTTTTCCGCTGCCGCGTATTAGTTTTGCGTTATTACTCGCGTCGATAGTTTGTATTAGATTTGCGTCGGATATTACTCATGGGTATTGTTTGAGTCAGAATATTAACTTGGCGTTACCCTGGTCTATTCGTTGCGTTATTTCGACTGCCGTTCGCGTTATCCGGAATCGTTCTCGCGTTATTGTTAAGCTACGAGATATTTTGTTGATTTGCGTGCTCTATTGCGCCCGTAATTGTGTCGCGCGTGCGACGAGCTCACGCCGAAACGGCGTAAAAACCACTGACGACAGAACAGAACAAAGTGGACCGGAGTTGAATCTCCGAGTCTAATTGATAGCGACTTATTGCGATCCCAGCGTGATTATCTGTTTCTTGGGCGAGTTGTAATCTCGCAGGATTACGTTGTCGCGCTCCGTTTGGCGCACGCAGAAATTATATTTTATCGTCGACGTTTGTGGCGTTATTCTTTGTATTATTTACCGGATTACGTTTTGAGTGCGAGAGAGATCGCGAATGTTATTTGGATCTCATTGTTTAGTTCTTGGTTTGTTCCGTAACGATCCAGAGATCATTATAATTTAGTCACTCAACAGTTTCATGAATTCCAATATACTTTCCGTCTGATCTTACGTTACTCGTTGCCGCGTATTATTCACCGCGTACGCTCGCGCTTGATATTACTTCGCGTTTTTCTTTAGTTTTGGTAAACGAACTTGATTACAGTTTGATAGGCGGAGGCGATTGCCTCATTTGACTTTGTTATTATTCCTTGGATCAATTTAACTATTATTATTAAAAATTACATTTATCAAACAACTGGTTCCACCCCTTTCATTATTCGATACTAGCAATAAACTATCAGTTATTTTATTATATTCTACTGTGTAACGAATTATTTAGCCGTTATCCCGTCGTCCTCTTGCACTGCCCTGCCTTGCCCTGCCCCTCTACCGTTAGGTCGAGCTGGTCGGCCTTCGCACGAATAATTCCGTTAAGCTTTCGTGATTCAGTAATTGCGTTTGGCGAATTTTGCGAATTGAAGCATTCGAGTTGTCGTGATAAATTAGTTGAGGATCGTTGTATTTAGTGGACGCGATTTGCCGCGTCTGGCGCCCAATGGTTTATTTCGCGAGTCAAGAGATTTCGTGCGAGGGACCAATTTGAGAGGCCTGACACCTGACTCTCTACCGTCCCCTTTTGATCCGGCTTGCGCCCGAGTGCAAAAAGCCGTGACAGTACTTAAGACGTTCTTAAATATAAGATCTGACTATGAATACCGGCCATATTGTCTTTAATATTTTATATTTTGTAATATATCTACTTTAAAAAATAATTTTATAAGATATGTTGAAAAAGACTGTTATATAAAATTCTGTTTTCTATTAAAAAGAAAATTTAAGCCCAAAATTTTATGTGCGTTAGTTTAATAATTGACGATATGTAGACTTATGTCTCAAACTTGTTGTTAATATCTTACTCAATTAATAGGCGAATACTATAACGGACAGTGACATTGTCACAGAAATCCAGTTTTTTATTGTCAGAACAATCGAAGCGAGAGCGAAGGTGAATGTTAAACGACAGTTAAGAGAAGAAAGCCTGACAAAAAGCTGTCATTTCCTGGCAGTCAGTGATGCGTAATTTACTATCCTCTATTTGAAATCATTCGCTTAGAAATGCGAGCAAACGATTCTTCAAGATATTAACGCTTTCTTAGATTTTTAATACGTTTATTTTATTCATCTTGAGTTCACGATTTTTCCAGGTGTTGCCAAACTTTCGAACATGGTAAATATACCGATTACCAAACCCCTCTCCAATGACCTTGACTTTGACATTAAAAAGGTATTAACAATTAAAGTTTAAAAAATATAGCAGTTATTTTGAGTATTGAAAGGCATAATCGACTAATATGTATGTGGAAATAGTACATGTATGAACGAAGGAAAGTTATTTAAAGCAACGAATTGTTGGTATGTTGAATAGTATTTTTGTTAAAGCAGAGAATAGTTGGTATATTGAAAAGTATATATACAATTTTATATGCTAGAAAGTATATATAAATACAAAGTATTCTCTGCTTTAATCATGGCAAAAGCATGTTAAAGTTTTGTTAAAGCAGATAATAGTTGGTTATTGACAAAACAAGGTTTAATGACCACCTTCAATGACCAACTATTATCTGCTTTAACAAAGCGTATAAACTATTAAAATGTATATCCTTAAATTATTATATTACTCTATTTCGTCAACTTTAACGCTTAATATCTGTAACAGAAATAATTATTTGTTAAAGCAGAGAATATATACTTTGTATTCACGCTTTCTAAGACATAAAATTGTATATATACTTTTCAGTATACCAACTATTCTCTGCTTTAACAAAAAGACTATTCAATATTCAACTTTTTGAAGCCAACATCATTGCATTATTTTTTTTCCAAAGTACATATCCTCAAGCATTATAACCTGAACGGACTTCTTTATATATTTACTTATACAAAAGTTATGAATTTTTAACTGACATCACGTTTTTTCAATTTACCCACTCAGATTTAAATCTATAAAAAATAAGTAAAATACAATCAGACTTCTATTATGGTAAAAACTCGTTATTAAAGCTTTCACCAGTATACAAGAATTTTTTCAGATTTTTATTTAATCCGAGACAATAAGAAATTCTGCTCTGGCGTCAACGACCCAGGTTGCAGTCGAACGGCAGTCAAAATCACGTGGCCGACGGAGGGTTAATTATATTTTTATTAAAGTGCAATAAATTTTATCCTGCTTATCCGTCTTGAAAAATTAATTAAACCTTCCCAGAGATAAAAAAAGATGGTATAACTGAAATATTCACGAAATTTCCCAGCATTTGTCCGTAATTGTCGTTGCGAAGCAGCGTGGTTGCGATTTGCATTTTTCTCATCAAAGAAAAACGGGACGAAGGACATCGAAGTGAGAGCGCTGAGAGGAGAGAGGAGAGTAAAAGTCTTCTTTCTTTCTTTATCTCTCTTTCTCTTTCCTTCTCCTGTCTTCTCAATATTCATTCTCGACGAGTGTCCATCGATGAAAAGTGACGGCGAAAGTGGGATTTACGTGTGGTAATAGTGGGGATCCGCGAGGTATACCCAGTCGACGAGTAGCCGAAGAGCTGCAGTTTCGCGAGGACGACCTCGGGCCATTTCAAAGAAGGATCAAAAATTAAGTAGCCTAATTTTAGCCGTCCGTCCGTTTCAGTGAACCTTAGTGAATCTAGGGATCATCTCGCGACAATCCGACGAAAGAAAGCACAAGCAAACCAGAAGAATGTTCACGGCCGGGATTGTCGCGTTGCTAGGCGCGATTGCGCTGACACGTGAGTATAATCGATTGTTCGTGATTGTCAAAGGAGAAACGGGAATGAAAGAAACGTTCTAAAGTATTGCAAAGAGTGTAGTTCTTGCATCATTTAAAATCCTTGAAAGTATTCTCTTGTAATATCAAAATTAATTCTATTCTTAAAAAATTAATTATTAAATGTTGACGATATCAATATTATTAGGTATAAATTATCATTTATTATTAATATAACTGTTATTTATAATACTATCTACTTCAGGCAAATTTAAATGTACACTGAATGTAAAATTCTGTAAAAAGAAGTAAAATAAGTTTTATTCGTAATTTTGTAAAAGAATATATTGAATAGTTTTCTTATGATTGCGTGCTCCATTCTCTAAATTAACTTTGCTCTAGTTAAAAGTAAAAGAAGAATAAGAATATTTTAGTTATCCCATTATAACACAAACATTTTAGTTACAAAATTAGCATTGACTTTTCTTCGAACTCGATCCTTACAAATTTTAATTATGTTTTATAGTTAGGCAATTATATCTGACTTCCTTCCAACCCATTCTCAGATATCTCAGATTATACTTAAACCTTCTAAATAGTTTTTGATATGATAAACGCATTTAATGTTACAGACGTTACAGTAACAAAAATTGTATATACGTCATGTAGGTAAATGTGTCATATATTCTATAATGTCTGTACATTTCTGTATGACTTTTTAATTTTTATAGTAGCCGAACGAAACTCTATTATAGAATTATTTGATATTGAAAAATTATAATAAACTATTTATCACGGTTATCAATAAAATTATGTGATTGTTATTACTGAAATGTTAGTTTATAGCACTGTCTATGAACAAATTGTTTAATATTAGTGAATTATTTATTGATTGATAGAATTATTACAACAAGCATAAAGGAGAAAAGTGCGAAAGAGAGTAGTCTTTGGCTCGGTGGAAATATCCGTTAGAATTAGTATATACGTACGGAGACAGTGCGAGAGCGAACTTTCTAAATCGTAAATGTCAGTTTTCTCGTTCGGTTAGTTGCATAAGTACAGTCGGAGCGCGGCCAAGTCAAAATTACGTAATAAACGACGAAATAATGCCGATCCAAGAATTCGACGGCAGGTCAAACGGGTTCGACCACCTCTGTCTACCGGAAACGCCAGATCGATTTCCGCCTGCGGTAAGATCGCGGTAGTATTATCATCGATAACATTACAGACGCCGCGTTCAATTGCCCGAACAAGGACGGTCAATACGAGGACAGCAGGCAATGCGACAAGTATTACGAATGCATCGACGGCGCGGCAACGGAGAAGCTGTGCCCGGATGGTCTCGTGTTCGATCCCTTGAATCGCAAGATCAACAAGTGCGACCACGTCTTCAACGTCGACTGCGGCGACCGTCTCGAATTACGTAAGACGTTAAAACGAAACAATATTTCATGACGAAACATTCTAAAAAATAAACACATTCTTTGGCATTGCGAATATATACATATATAATTTATAATTTAATAATTTTCTCTCGTATAATATCTCTATATTAACATTATCTTCGTTGGTAATTATAAATTAAATTTAAAGGCATTTCTTATTAGGCAAATCGTTACTTTTATGATTATATACAAAAGTAACATCAATGCCTTTTTTTATCTGTTTAATGAAAAGAAACCACGTTTTATATATTTTGTATAAACTTAAATATAATATTCTTCAGCGTTAAAATACCAAATGTAGCGTTAATAATGCTGCACAATCGATTGATTGACTGTTCTCGTAAATAGAACCTCCACAGCCAAGGAAGAAGTGTCCGCGACGAAACGGTTTCTTCGCGCATCCTGACCCGACAGTGTGCAATGTCTTCTACAATTGCATCGATGGAGAGGCGATCGAGATCATTTGCACCACCGGGCTGCATTTCGACGAGTACAGCGGAACTTGCGTGTGGCCGGATAGCGCGGGTCGCGAGGTGAGAAAGCTTAAGAAATAATTGTTATACTTATTCATTGATTACGACACGCGGTTAGAAACAAAGTTAATTGATATTAAAAGTTCCGAAAATAAAATCGTGACTTTTACACTGTATAGGGTAAGGTGCCCAAATGCCGCTCCCGCGCCTAATTTTGCCCTCCCGGTCGATCTTCGCTGTTAATTACTGCTGCCCGCTTTTGACCTTAGAATCTTATAGTAGAGATGACATTAGTGAGCTGGCAGCATACACGCGTGCAACTCACCTGTTATCGAGCAATTAAACAAAGTTTATTTCAACTTATTTCCCCCTAAAATTAAGGGGGCGAAATTAGGACCACTTTTTTTGAAAATCAAAAAAATGCATGTTTTCACATTTTTATTTTTCATTCTGTGTGTATAAACTTATGAGATATGAATTAAGGGCTTTATTGCTAAAGTTTCAAGGTAATGATATGAATTTTTTCAGATTTTTGTATGGATTAGTTTTTACATACGAGCCAAAAAACTTAAGGGGGGCAAAATTTGGGCACCTTACCCTATATGTATACGTAACGAAGTCGTATTTTGCGTCTAATTCTATATAGAGCTGCCTTGACGAAGGTTTAGAGGAATCTATTTAGAATTGTAACAAAATCTATATTAAGAGAAAGTACGCACGTCTAATACACCCTGCAACGCGCATACTTTCTCCCAATTATAATTACAGATCCTCGGGTAGGTCTGAGATATTTCTTTGCAATTAACGCGAGGTTAACAATGCAATTCTGTTGGCATCTGAACTTAGTAGTCCCTAAGCAACAAATAGCATTCACGAGACAGGCAACGTGTTTAGGAAATCCTAATCTTCGGTTATCTATGTTACAATACAATTCTTTGATCGAATTTTAACACCATGCCTAATTAAGTAAAATTCTTATTATGAAACTACGTTAAGACAAAACTGGGGAGATTAATATACAAAAGTTGTAAAAAATAGAAAAAGAGAATTAGAACTATTTTTAAGAAAATTAAACACCGAGAGAGCATCTAATCTAGCAAAGAAATGTCAATCTTCAACTACAAGTTCACTGAAAAATTGCTATATCGAACTAAAAAGTGCTGATCGATGTTCCTTGTTAATGCAACGACATGATAACGTATAAAATATGCTGCACAATGCAGGGCTGCGGGGTCATAGGGAAGAAGCTGAAGGACGGCTTCGAGTGCCCAAGCGAGAGCCAGGTTGACAGCAGGGGCATGCTGGTCGACCATCCCAAATTCGCGCATCCCGAGGATTGTCAGAAGTTCTACGTATGCCTGAACGGTGTGACGCCGCGCGAGCAAGGCTGCAGCGAGGGCACCGTCTACAACGAGGAGCAGCAGAGATGCGACGCACCCGAGAACGTTCCCGGATGGTACGAGCCGTTTGCTATTTACCATATTATCATTCCGCGTCATTTCTATATTGACACGACGAGCTAGCGTATTAGTAGGTATTATGATCACCGAAAGTTCACGTAGGAATAAACATGTTGACATCATCCGAATATTTATGCAGACACTATATAATTTTGCTAATGCTTTCTGAACACGTTATAACGTAATAAATAAGAGAACTTTAATAATCTTATCCAGTTAACTTTTTTAATATTACGTGTTCAATTTAATTAGGTTGTCGATTTGTGTGATTGTGATTTTCAAGATTTAATTTCCACCTCTCGCTATTTGCATAACGAAATTATATAAATTATTGAATCATTATTATATTATTACATAATTGCGTTCTTATGAAATCTCTTATTTTAAGTTAAATAAGTTATACTGGTGCTACTGCTGTGCTTCATTTAAAGTTCGAGGAATTTAACAATTGTCGTTTACCTTGCAGCGAGGACTGGTACAAGGACGACAAGAAGCCGTAAGGAAGTCGTTCCACGCTCATCTGTCCCGCATCGGGACGCCGCACATTCACTTTAATCACTCTGTCACCCCCCTTCGCCCAGCATGTAACTCCATGTGTGTGTTTAGCCATTTGAATGTCTTGGAATATATTTTGTTTTTACTTTATTAGTCTTCGATCAGTCAATCAGAACTCGATTTCCTTTCCCCAGTTTCCCGTTAATTAAAACGCGCCGGAGATTAGAATTGAGATAATGTCTTCTTACAAAAATCATTCAATTAATTTAATTATTTACGTAATGAAAAGAACATCGTGACTTCGATTTGTGTAATTAATGCAAGAAGCTTGTAATTATAAATTATAAATATCAATGTTTCTTCGCGAAAATATTTAAAAGTTCACTAACGATATTATTTATTTCAATTATTAAACAAAGATACATATAAATCTTTTAAAGCCGTAAATATTTTTCTTTTTTTTGTTTCGACTGCTTGAATTTTCAAGCTTTTAAATAAAACTTAATTTGTGTTTTACAGCAAATAAAACGAGAAAAAGAAAAAGAGATGCTATTATGCCTATTATTAAAATTAATTAACTGGCACCAATTTTAAAATAACTTTAATATTTCTCAGGAGAAGCTAATGGTGATCAGT